>JAXBDA010003310.1:0-35536 GCA_036023075.1 Gaultheria prostrata | reverse complement strand
GTGTGTGTGCCTCACCACATGCACCCTTAAACATAAAAAAAAACTACACCCCAAATCCAAAAGTGACTTGTGTAATGCAATTAAGTCCCTATCCACACACAACACCACATAATCCAACACTTAAACATTTTAATTAATTCCTCACATTTCCCCAACATTATTTCCGTAAAAATAATATAATTTTACGGGTCTTTACAGAAAATAAGTTTTTTTTTTCTTTTGTCAAATGACAAAAGTTTCATTGATAAAAGAGATCATACATCCGAACGGGCTACCGTTCCTCCCACTCCATCAATAACTACCACAACCACCCAAAACATCCTCGAAGAGGGATCATAAAAGCACGCAGGGGGGGAGAAAAAACAAACAAAATTAACTAACATAAAAGATAACAAAAAACTACAAGCCAACTAGTCAAGGACCCAAAGAAACAAGTCGCCCGAGTCACCAAACACTGAGTCGCACTGAGTCGACCTAGTCACCCCGCGAGTCGAAGACGAGTCGCTCTAACACATCCCATCCGTAGGCTAAAGCTTCATCTCCGGCAAGATCCCGACACCTACACCACAGAGCTCACCTCCGGCACCACAAGTCTTGATGCACCTCCGGCGACCTGTCAGGAAACTTGGTCAGCGGGAAGGAAAGCAAAGGAGGTAGGCTTTAAAAAAACGGAGAACGGTGGAGCGGCAACCAGAGGAGAGGATTATTCAGAAAATGGGAAAGAAAGCGAGAAACTACTAGATCTAAGAAAGAAGAAGGGAAAACACCCATAAGGGTGGAGATCCCCTCCCACCCACCACCGTAATAGGGTAAAAAACCCTAGGGGAGGGGGAAAGAAGGGAGGAGGGAGTGGCGGTTGTAGAAAACCCTACGAAATAGGAGGGGGGATAAGTTAGAAAATGGGAAATTTTGTTCATAATAAGTTGGACACTTTGAGCCAAAATTCATGTGGGATCCAATAATCTTTTGAGGTGAGTCCAAATGTGTTTACACTCTCCTGCGTAAAGAGATTAAACCATAGAAAGAATGAACAAATTCATTAAGGAATGGATGAGAAATTATCTCATAAAATGGACATGTTTCAAAAGTGCAATTCTGCCGATTAATTTTGGATTTGGTACAGCAAATTGGATTACAGAATTCAATTTTGTATTGATTTCAATATTGAATCTTGAGGCTCCCCATATTAAATTCTTAGGCTCCCCTTAAATCCTAGAAATTAGCTTCTCCTCTCATTGTTTCAACACACTAGCAACCACATCTCCATTCCATTTTTTCTCATTCCTCGTTTTGTGTGAGAGAGGGCTACAAAGTTCAATTCGCTAAACAATTCCAATAAGGTGTAGTCGCTATTATGAAACTGTCTCATCTTGGGAAACAGATGCTCAAATATCCTGTAGTGAGGCAGCGATTTGGTTTTAAGAAAACCGTGTGAAACATGAGATTCAGTTTGAATACTGTAACTTATTTCAATAATTTTCTTCGTGTTTATTTATTCTGTAATCTATATTTTGTATCGTTTAATTTGTATTTTGTTATTTTTTTCGTTATTAATAAAAAAAAATATCTGAATTTGTTTTTCCGCAATATTATTCATTGACTTCACTTGTTATCTAATCCATGTCTTGGATTTAGATTATTGACTTCTCTTATGAGTTTGGCCTTGTATATCTTTTACTTATATGTAATCAATAGAGTTTTATTAGTTAGGGCATTGTTATGCACAAGAATTCATGCTTTATTCATAAATATATAATATCATTGAATACATGATGTTTCTTACAGTTCTCCCTATAACATTCACTCTGCCTTTTTATTAGTCAACAACATAAATCAAGTACTAAATTAAATTGCTTAAAAGTAGATAAAATTAACAGCGCCTAGAACCAGTATCCCAGTGCCACACTTTCATTTTTCCTCTTCATAATCTTGACTGTTGTAAGGGCTAAAGGCTTCAGCAAGCCAACTCTTCTTCCTCCAAGATGTCCATCCCATCTCTTCACAGATTTCATCACTGTGGTTGATACTGAAAGTAGAAATGCAGCTTCTCTTGTAGAATCTGGTGGTTCTCTTCATGATTTCCATCTCTTTAGTTGTCTGTTGCAGCATCTTCTCCACACTTGGGAGCTTAAACTGCTCGTCCACAAGTCGAGCCAGCCATTTGCATCGTATCTCCGCAGTGTGCAAGTTTGAGACACTCTCAATGTAACCCACAAATGCCATATTTGGAATCAATGGATGTATTGTACCCCTGGAAAAAGCAAAGGGAAAAAAGAAAATGTCATGCAATTTGATTTCAAGGGTACATAATGTCGCGTTAACATTAGTGTTTTTAAAATTTTGTCTCACCTGTATAAGGGCATCATGCCAGAAGGGAAATCAATTAGGCTACGAAAAGGCTCTGGAATTATAGATCTTAGTTTTGATTTCCCATCAAAACCAGTTGCAAGCACGACAACATCAGCCTCCAATTTTGTGTTGTCTTCAAACTCGACCCCTCCCTCCCAAAACCCCCACTGTGATGCTCTTTTGAATGCAATCTTTCCCTTATCGGCCTCAGCAAAAAAGTTTTCAGGCAAAATAGCCATCTGACAAGATGCATAGTCTTCTTCGAAGGGGTGATCCGGCTTCAATCCATATTTCTCTAGTGGAAGTTTCGAAACCAAATAGGACTCGATGATCTTTGACACAGCTTTTCTCTGTCAATAACCAATTCGAATAATTTAGTCAGCAACTAGCTAGAATGACAATTTGTAGCTGATGTGTTTTATTGTAAGAGAGATTAAATTAAACATACAGCTGGAGATAACAGTTGGCAAAGGAAGCTCCTGAGGAAGCCATGGTTGGGTCTTTCATGCAGGAACTGAGAAGATCTTGTGGAGTAGAATAAGTAAAAGGGTAAACCCCAAATCCAGTAATGTGGAACAGTCCAATGCAGTGTCCTGATCACCATGGTGCATGTCTGGCCATCAGGCCCTAAAACAAATTAAGCAAGAACCAAATTACAAATTGAATTATTACTATAATAAATCCATGTCGGATAAGTAACACGGTAAGTAACGAATCAAACAGAACTTGAAAAGAAACCATCCATAAACTATTTTGTACCAATTTATTTGTCCATTTTGTGACTTTGGTTGTTCTAAAATGTCTGTCTATCTTAAAAGACTAATGGACCAAACGCTACACAATTACCTTTTTGTCCCTTATTACTTAAGTTAAAGTAATGCGCTTTTTTAAAAAGTTAAGAGGGTAACTTTTGAAAAGTCAATCATTTATAGGGTAGTGTTTATGTTTTCTTTTAAAAGTTGTATTTCTCAAATTGAACAAAAAACAAAAAAATTAGGTAAGTTTCCAAGTCAACAAATCCTAAAAGTCGTCCCCTGTTTGACTTCTTCACCAAGACCGTACGCATTCAAAGTACCAAAAAAAAAAAAAAGCTATTCCTACTTTTGGTCAATTATATGTAAGTAGTGCAGTACTATTTCAGTCACACACTCAAATTAAACCTTTTGTATTTTCGGGGAAAAGACAATGAAATCCCGCTGACTTGAACAAGTAATTCCATTTCAAACAAAAAACAAGCAAGTCATTATCGGCCCATATTGTCAAAAAGCATGTGTGGAGTTATTAAATCACATCCTTTTCAAAATCCCAAAAACAAAAACAGAGAAAATCACATCAGAATTTGACTAAATGAAGTTAATTTGCAGCTAGCAATTTCCGCATTAAATCCAATTAATTGGACCCGGGGTGTTGTGCACCCCTCGGCCGTCCGATCATGTCGTGGTCGACTGAAAACGTTTTTAGTTAGGAATATGCACCTTGATTTGCTTCGGCACATTCTGTGGCCAAATCAATAGCTGATTTCTTGTACCCAATTACTGCCACCTTCTTTCCTCTAAGAAGCTGTGTAGTTCCTTCATCATCAAGTTTGCAGTAATCAAGGGTATGCAACACCTTTCCCCTGAATATTTCAGGGCCTTTGTTTTGCGGAAAATTTGGTATTTTTGGCACATCACCATATTTGCCAGTGCATATCACAAGAAACTCAAAGGCATACCACTGTGATACATCATCAAACAAACCACCACAACAAAAATCAGCACAGGAACTTCCCCAATGATAATACAATAATAACAAACCACAAATTGCATTTATATATATCCAAAAAAAAAATTGCTTTTATACATATGCACATGTTTCTTGATCATCGTGTGTGACTCTGTGTGTGTGTATGTGAACGTTTTTATTAATATGCACGTCAACTTCATGATGCAGACCTTTAGGTTGATCTGATCCTCTGCATGTTTTCTTATCTCATGGTGTCCGAATCGGCTTACGTATATCTTAACTAATTTGTGAGAGGCTAATACCAATGTCCACGGCCACGGGTTGTTCCTCTACATCATGACTGACTACGCATTTTTCTTTTGTAATCAAATCCATGTGTGTGATGGTAATTTAAATTCTCAATTAATTATGAAATGGTTTGTAAATAAATAGGTATATATGTATGTAATTCTACAAGTTTTCAAAGACCCTTTCACGTTATTGTAGATTAGCTAGGAAAGCTACAAGCCTTTAATGTAATAAGCAATATCTAGCTACCTGAACACCCTCCGATTGGTCGGTCCGAACAGCAACCTCCCACATGGGCTGTCCCGGTAACAAACTGCCATAATCAGCAGTTCTCCGTTCACCAACGAAACGGATTTCGACCACCTTGGAATTGAACCTCACAAGCCTCAGCAAGTCAAAGTGTGTGGCGTAAGAATACAAGTAGTCGAGTATCTCCGTATAAGATGGGAAACTTGAATTGTCTCTTTGGGGCCAAGGGTAGTCAGAGAACTCGTAATCGCAACGAGGGGTCTGAAGTTTGGTAGACCTGAACGAACAATGTTTCCACACCCCTCCGAGGGAATCGGTGGCCTCGAAAACCACCGGGTGGTGGTGGGAGAGCTGTTTAGCCGCAGCTAAACCGCTAATCCCACCGCCAATTATGCCTATTTTGGAGAACATTGGCGCCATTGATCAATTTGAGTACGTAGAAGAGAGAGTTTATCAAGAGCTAGCTAGCTTTTTTTATTAGCTTTGAGAGATGTGTTTAGGATCACAATATCGTGACATATTTATAGGCTATAGCTAGAGAGCTACATGGGGTCAGGTCACGTTAGGAGCACGTGAGTTGGACTTTTGACCCTTTTTTGTGTCTCTGTGTCTGAGTGTGTGTGGAGAAATTTTCAGTGCCGGACGGGTATTTCCCACGTGGTACCCGTTCGGCAATCTCAGCTGTCCAAAGCGCGGTCTGACGGTCCGGAAGAGGAGAGAGAAAAAGAGGAGAGAGAGTGATCGAGTGAGAGGAGAGAGAGGGAATCAATTTGGGCCGTCCAAAACACTTTCGAAAGGCCGAGATCGTGCTCCGCATGGACACGTGGGTTGTGTTTGGTTTAGATTTTGGATTTTGGTTTTTTGGTAATGATTGGAGGAAGAAATAGGAATAATAATTAGAAATATGGGTTAATGATTGAAGATAGATAGAGAGAGAAATGAGAATAATATTTAAAAATATGGGTAATAATTGGAGGGAAATGTGAGTAATGATTGAATAATAATCAAGAAAACCGGGTTTTGAAATCCAAAACGAACAAGGCCGTGGCTCCCATTCGGTATCTAAAAAATGTGTGTGTGTGTGTGTGTGTGTGTGTGTGTGTGTGCGTGTGCGCGGGAGAGAGAGAGAGAGAGAGAGAGGGTGAGAGATAGCAAAAAAAAAAAAAAAAAATTGAACAGCAAGGGGGATGACTATGACATTTCCGGAATATTAATTAATTGAGTTACTGCATCTTATAGTTATTGAACTGAAATTTGGTGGTGATAATAGGGAAATTTCATTGTTAATGGTGGTTGGCATTTGTATGTTTTTTTTTTGTTTTTGAAAACGTCAAGTAGCATTTGTATGTTCAACTCGGTGTAAATAACATTTTTTAAGTTATACGCGGTATAATACATGTTGACAAACACGCTATACTGAGAATGGTGCATGAATCATTTATAAAGTTAAAACATTCCAACTTTGATATCTAATTACTAAATGATTGTGCGGGACAGTTTCTCATTTTTGTTAAAAGTGCTAAATAGGTGAAAAATGCTAAAAATAGGTGATGTGTGTGAGGGATATTATCTGTCTCGAAATCCGTATTTAGAACTAAACAACGGCAAACTCCCTGCATTCCATCAAAATGAAACTTCAATAGTTCCAATAAAATGCTAACTTCTTTAATACCATTACAAGATCTCAACAAAATATGCTCTCATTCACCACTAAACATAACCAAACTAAACCGAGTTATGTCTCAATTAATTGGAATTGATGACATGAATCATTTTTGCCCTTTGAGCTTTGAATCATGGTTCACGAGTTATAAAAATATTAAATATTAAATATTATTACTTTTCCTTTTGTTAAATTTTAGTCTCTTTCTACTTTATCAAAGTTCTCTTTTCTTCACTATAAATTTTAAAAGACGTAAAACACGTATATCTAAAAGAAAATAAAGCGAGTAACTAGCGTTATTACCGCCCGATTGGATGGGATGTTAATGGGGGGCCTAATATATGCTCGGGCCCACGGCTACGGAAGGGTTTGGCAACAAAAAGTTCAGGAGTGTTGTTTATCACCCAAACTAAATATTAATCCTGTAGGGGTCTTGTTTATGGACAGCCCAGGGGTTGTTCATATTTAATTACCCTAATACCTCTGGTAAAATTACCCAACTATCCCAAATAATACCCCCGGCCGCACCCCCTTACCCCCATACCCCATCCCCCTTCTACTCGTGGCAATTTTTTTTTTGACTATGCAATTTTCTTCGGATAAAAAAATAAAGTATTTTTGCGCATAATTTTTTAATATTTTTTTTTGCACCAAATTAAACTACTAATAGAGATCTTTAATTCGATAAAAAAAATTTGAAAAAATTATATACTTTAGTATTTTACATTGTTCGCTTGTTAGTTTGTTGAGTTGTTTTGCAATATCATTCGCATAAAAAAATAAAGTACTTCCGCGCATAATTGTTTATATTTAATATAATTAAAAAAAACCTTTAAAATGTAAAACGGGCAAGCATAAGGGCAAATTTGTCTTTTGATAATTTTTTACATCTGTATACCCCCATTTCAACTATCATCCATACCAAGTACTCTTATTTAATCCCCAATATTACCAAAATCATCCAAACCAAGTACTCCTACTTAATCCATCCTCCATAAATGTCATTAATGTGGGGTCACCCTCCATACATATTACCCCTACTATCTTATCTTCTCCATATATAATACCCCAAAAATAATCCGGCATCTAATCGGGCCGTAGATTATGAATAACAAAAACTAGTTAAATAGTAAAAATATAATTTCACTAGCAATTTTTTAATAAGGCATATATTGTTGTGCATGGCTAATGTATTTAACGACCTTGTCGAAGTATGTTGGGCTGTTGGGATTTTTCGAACAAATCAGCAACACTACATACACAGAAAAAAACACCCAAAATTTACAAGTGAATCTAGGCCACTGATTTTCAAATTCTAGGTACATTCTGGATAATTTTTCTTGGTACTTAGACTAACTGTAGTCGCTATGCTCTCTTTATTGTAGCTAGCTTTACATTGTAATGAAATGCAATAATACTAATGTTTAGCACGAAATCCAAGTACTATTCCGCCCGGCTCCCGTACTCTTTTCTATGTATAGGCGACATCAAGATTGGATTAATGAATTTTTCTCTCTTGACAAAAAAAAAAAACTATTGTTCCGGCCTTCTTTTCTCAAGATGATTGAGATGAGGCCACTAAATTGGGGATTCTCGATTCACCATAAAAAAAAATTGGGGATTCTCACAGTCACACTACCAAAAGAATCCTGGTTGGAGCTACAATTAGCCATGATTGCTGATGGTAACTGTTTAACAATATAGGACAAAAAAAAAATAGCATATAGGACAATAGGTCTATATATAATTCATGCATGTCCTTGTCTCGAGCCACTTTCATTATTGTCATGTAATTAACAATTATTTCAGGAAGGAGAAGGATGTGGTTGGTCATCTTGCACATAGCTCGGACTAATTTTGATTTACGGTCATTCCACAGTTGTTTGTGGGAAGTGGCTCAAGCAGTGTTGTAATTTCCATACCAAAATCTCGGCCGGTGTAAAAATACTTGTGTACGTATTTTTTCCTTTTCCTAGAGAAGGCTTGAAATTACTCGTATAAGATAATTCAATAAAAATTGGAGTCTATCATATGTTTTTTTTATTCATCTTACTCTGTTATTAGGAGTATGTTAAGGTTTATCAAAGTGTTAGAATTCATTTTATTTCTCTAGTTTAAGTATTTTGATTTTTGGTTATCCGTAAATATTTTTAAAACATCTAAAATAAATGTTGCAGTAATTCAAAACAGTACAGAGATACACACCGGTACTGGTATATACTGTCTTAGGATATATGATACGTTTGCCGGTACGGGATTGACAGCTTTTGACTCGAGAGTTATGGGCAAGGAAAGTTGAATATGAGAGCTTAAAAGGGAGAGAACTACTAAGTCTCGGCCTTCACCGGTTCTTTACCAATTTTTGTTTGCTCGGTATCCAAAATCCCAATGAATGGAATCAATGTATCCACTTGAATTTAGCTTTCACACCTTGAAACAAGAGATTGAAAGCTTTCACACCTTGAAACAAGAGATTGAATGTGATGAAGGGCTTTTCATTTTCATGTATCCTCTGAAGTGTAAACACATTCACGTTAGTTATGGGGGTGATTTTTTTAAAAATTTTTTTTTTCTTTTTTGGTCTAATTGGCTTTGTACCTGAGCATACTTTGTTTTTGCTAAAAATATTGACACAAATTAATTACGAATGAACACGATTTAGTATTTGTAAAACTACTGTACGTAAGTGCGTAATTCTGTATTTCCTTGGTACACAATTAATTTAGTATTTTTCAAATTAGGAATTAAAGGAAACATCCAAGAAAATAGCAAAAAGAAACATCAAGGAAAAGAAGGAACTTGGAGTCCAAGGCTTGGCATGGACAAATAATTAAGAATTTTAATTATTCAAGGAGAATACCACTAAGGTGGTAGTCTAGTTGGTCAAAATGACTTGTGTGGATTTGCAGAGAGGGTCTTTGACCAACTAGTCGCCTAGGTGGTGCTGTGGTGACGGTCTGTCATATTCGGACAGTAGCTATGACTCAACCGGACATTCCACAACGGGTCGGGAACCCCAATAGTCACGTCCATGGGGGGTTGCTACACTGATTGCTCTTTCCCACCTTTTTATCCGTTAAAAAAAACAAAAGGAGAATATATAAATATTGGTGAGATCAACACGCGATTTGAAAATCAAAGTCCTTAATTTCCCCGTAGCCACTTGCTACTAATAAGATATGCTAGCTAAGACCATGCACTAACTTTTGTTGATTCAAGATTGATTTTTTCAATTTTCCTGGTAAAGAGTTCGACTTTCTTCGTTCAAAATCAAAGATTTGTATTCACTCTGTTTAATATTTTATTGAAGATGTGCCGTACACATCCGGAGTAATTAAAGACGAGCGAAGCGTCTCGTCTCGGGCTGCCAAAATTTGCTAAAATGAAAAGCATCTTAAAAAGTTGTGTAATATTCATTAAATAAAAAGATTAAAAATTTAAGGCGATCATAATTAACACATTTGCTGCTAAAAAGGGAAGATTAGTGATCTCTAATAAGTGATTGTTTTAAAGTTTAATATTCTTTTTCTTATTTTGTATGTAAAATTCATAAAACACCAAGCGTTCTTAAATTCACCTTCGGTCTCAAAAAGTTAGGACCGGCTTTAATGAATTACTCCCTCCGTCCCTATTTTATGGTTTCTTTTGGGGATTCCAACTAAATAAGGGAAGGATGTTACGAAATATTGTCTCACATTGCTTAGGAGAGGAATGTGTGATCACTTAATATATGCTGGGACTTCTTCACTCATTGCCAATTGGTTTTGAATTGGATGTTTCCACATGGTATCAGAGCAGGGCCCATTCCACTCCACATTAAAATAAAAAATATAAAAAATTCACAATCCACACCCCACGACAGACCAGCGAAAAGGCTGCACGATGATAGGATCAAAAAAGTGGCCACACGTGACAGACCTCAAATGCGGCTGCACGTGAGGGGGGATGTTACGAAATATTGGCTCACATTGCTTAGGAGAAGAATGTGTGATCACTTAATATATGCTGAGACCTCTTCACTCATTGCCAATTGGTTTAGAGTTGGATGTTTCCACACACAATCATTGCACTTTTCAAAATCTATTTTTCTCATATTACCCTTCAATCATTACATTTTCTTACTTTTTTAGTAGTACTAATTTCAAAGAGAGGGGTAAAAGAGAGAATTCATTACCTATTGCCCATTTAGTTTTGAAATATGACAATTTTTTGGGACAGCAAAAAGTGTAAACTGAGACTATAAAATGGGGACGGAATGAGTATTTTCTTAGAAATTGAGAACACCGATAATTACCATCTGTGCATGCATGCATGGAAAATGCATAAACCTTCTTCCACGGCAGTGTCTCTGTGCCAATACACGGGTCGTGGGACACCACAACAAAAAGGCATGACATGTATACAATCGAAATCCAGAGTCGGACAGGATCCAGTTGCGAATGGCCCCACCTATGACATTTCCCCAAGTCAACCAAGCTACTTTGGCTACTGCAATTTTCATTCCTTATATTCAAAACAAAAAATTTGCAGCATAAAATTTGAATTTTTCTCTAGGGAAGCTTTGTAGTAAAATACTAGAAGGAAAAATGAAGAATTGGGTTCACATTTTAATAAAAAAATAATATTTCTTGTTATGTTATTAAAAGATTGCTAACCTAATTAATGGCCGGTTTGGAATTTGAGGGGAAAAAAGGAAGGAAAGTGTATATGAAAATTCACTGTCCTAGATTCCTTGTTATGTTATTTTCCTCTTTGTTTCCTTTAGTACCAAACGTTAGAAAATAATTTTCCTTCTTTTCCTTTTCATTTTATAGGTTCCAAACAAACCCTAAGGCTACCTCGTAATTCATTTTATTGGTGGTTGGACAATCCTACTCCCTCCGTCCCAAATTGTGTTTTTATGTGGGATCGATCTATATTAATGTACCAACTCTTTTATGAGCGGTGTCAAGCAGTCAAGCGATACGAAAATACTAATTATGGACAAAATGCGATCATCGTAACACTATTTACCGGCTTCCATATATAGTACTGTTTCAATAGTACATTTTGCTTCCTTGTTACAACATGATCAAGGGTTCTGTGGCAACAAACAAGTAGGAACTTAACTTATTCCATGAACAGAAAGTAAGTAGTCATTATTATCTATCTCTATCTATAACATAGTGGTACCTCCTCAAATAAAAATATAACATAATGTTAGCCTTATTAGGTAGACGTTTCCGCTCTCAATCCTGGAAAAGCATGACAACATAAGTTATTTTATGCTTCAATTGTCTCTTTCAATTTAGTTTTATTTTACTTCAAATAAAAATATTTCATTTGATTTAATATTAAGATAAACTTTTTAGAACATAAAATCCTGCGATCACATCGGCCGGAATCTTGGATTAAAAAGGAAAGTGTGGGGGGATCTTCGCTGGATTGACCTCTTTGGATCGTCCTGGGTGTTGGAGGAAGAGAAGAGCTGCTGTGAGATCCTAGCCTTGGACCTGAGCAAACTACATGCACACTGAACAACCGTGTTAGTGCCTAGCCCGGACGGTGGTTGTCCGGAATGGCACTCCGACGGCCTAGTAAGTCACCGGAGAAGACGATAAGAGTGATAAATGTAGAGAGAGAAAGTGAGTTAAGGGAGAGTTTAATGAAGAGAGAGAGAGAGAGAGACCGCCTTTAGTACGGTAGGTGAGCGGAGTACTTATAGGCACCGTGGGCTGTACCTCCCACGTCCCTCGGGTAGCTCACGCGCGCTACCCACTCCTGACACTTCAATCACATCACGTATGGCCCTGCAACAAGCATTTATACTTCGGAGCCCTCGAGCACTAGGATTTGGCTCACGTCACCACGTCACATCTGTCATCCACTGAACCAACTCGTGTGGGAGAAGCAACCGGGCACCCACGTGACGCTGCAGGCGTAGCCCTCTGACTAGTAGGTGGGTGCCATAAATGCTCGTTGCAGACTGTCGGGCATGCTCAGAGCCGAGCCCTAGTGCACTCCGTCCTGCGCTCGTATGGCCAAGGTTGTAACCGCCCGGGCCCAACGCCCTCGGCGAGGCTGCCAGGCGTTCCCCTGAGCGCTACCCTCTATCGAGGACGGGCTGGGTGTCGTTCCGCACCCAACTGAGCCCCAATCTCGGGCTAAGTCCACGGCATCATGCATCCGAGCGCCCAAAGGGGGGCGGTCTCGGCTGCGCGCTACAACGCCGGCTATCGTCGGTCAGGGTAAACAAGGGTGAACCTCGCAGTGGGTAGGGGGGCCAGATGGACCATGGTGAGCCCGGCCGCTACAGAAAGTAAATGCAAACCCACACTCATTCACACATTTAAACTTTTATGGATCGACCTAGTGTGATCGCATTCAATTGCATCCTCACACATCCAAGTCCAACCCTAATATTGTACTTAAATTTTTGGTGAAATGAACTTGAAGTTTAATTTGTACATAAATCCGGGCTTGGAATATTATAAGACCTTGACTCCATTGTTTAGTAAGTCAAATTAACAGATCTGAGGTAACCAACAAACAAATAATTTTATTTTAATAAAAGTGTAAGTGGAACAGTGTCAAGTACTTGTAGTTTACGTGGAACTAAATTAACCGAGGGCTTGTAGTGTAACGGTTATCTCCTGGTTCTCCTATAAGCGAGATCAGGATTCGAGCCTCGGCAGAGGCATTTGGGGTTTAGGGGGCTATGGATAGCTTCTAGACTTCCTCTGGACCAACTCACTAACTCCCCCGTTAATTCTCCACTGATGTATATCGAATGGCCAAAAAAAAAAATGGAACTAACTTAAGTTCCGTCTAATATTTTTTGTAAGCTGATGAAAATTAACGTGTTAGGGTGTGAAATGTGAATTGAAATAGAGTGGTTGATGACCCCATGAGTTCAATCTTAAGAATCCAACGTGCATCAGTTCCGCAGTTCAAAAAAAAAAAAAAACGTGCACCAGTTCCTGAATTGACAAGAAATTTCTCTATAGACTCATGAGAAAAGATTCGGACAGAGAGATGCCTAGCTAGATCATGATCATTCGTTTTTTTTGGCTTAGAGTGTCTCATGAATTTAATTAGTTACACAATATCACTCCGTATGGCTTTTTAAAAACAGATTTGCAGTCGCGATGTCAAATATCATAAAAGACTAAATTAAAATTAACCCTTCTTAATACCAATTAGTAAGATGGTTGAAAAGTGGTCTGACACAGTCAATTCATATGGTGAGAAACTAACCATTGTAACACAGCACTTTCTGGAATCAACTGGGTCTAGCTCAGTTGGCCACTCTTGTACACTCAAAATTAAGAGGTCACGGGGTCGAATCTTGTCAAAGGGAAGAATAGATAATATCTCCCATTAGAGGTACTCTTCCTTTCTTGCCAACCTTCCTGCATTAGCGCTTTTCTTAACATCAAACGTGTTGGCGCTAGATAGATATGATAACTCTAACAATTTCTCTGTTCTCAACTCCTCCGAATTTCTAGGAATGAGTCACTTCAACAACCTTCGATGGTTACATAGATTTCCAAAATACGAACTAGATGGATGTTTGTTCCATTCTTATTAGTCCCAAACCCGATAAGGAAGGGGGCTAGCTAATTTATAACAAAGCTTTTGCGTTGTTGCTTTCGTAGGTGTAGTGCTTCTCTGATGCTTATTTCTCGTGTTGGTTGAATTGTTAGGTTTGGTTTATCTCTTGGACTTTCACAATATTGATAAAGTATCCTTTGGTTTGTATTTTGTAATTCATACATGATGTAAATGATCTCTCCTGTCGATTGACAGAAAGAAAAAAAAAAAAAAAAAGAAAAGAAAAAAGAGCACTTTAAGGAGAGTTTTGAGTAAACACATGTAGTGGTGGTCTCAGCCTGCAGGGAACTGAAGACCATGCAATTAGTTTTGTAAGCTCTACCATATCCCACTTTCAGTCTCTCCACCAGATGCAACCACTTTGATTGAGACTTTTAGCCTTTGAAGTTCCATATTTTCACATTACACCTAAAAAATCCCTTTTCCACAAGATTGAGACTTTTAGCCTTTGAATTTATTATTCTTATTGTTTCTTCAGGGTAATTTACATTGACCGCCCAGTGAATTTTGGTCATCTTAATTGAAAGGTTGGGTACTGTTGATCGACTAGAATACTTAATTTGCTTCCAGTGTGAAACGTATTGAGTATATATGAACACTAACCCATGCCAGGGGTACTCAGGATTTCGTCAAAAAATTTACGATGGTTTCGGTGAGAAACATCAGTCTAGTATATAAAATATAGACCGAGGTTGATGAAAATTTCCCTTTTGCTGATCAATGAAAAAGATAATAAAAATTACATATGAGAAAACACTAGAGGCTATATCTAGATTCTTTTTTCGTCCTTAACAAACATTTATAGGTTTCGATTTTATTTTTTTACTCCTATTTAGATTCCAGCTCATTGAGACCGTTATTGATTACCAAAAATAATAATAATAATAACGATTCGTGAAGGACGACATTAGAAAGCCTTGTTCGTTTTGGGTTTCAAGACCCGGTTTTCTTAATTATTATCCAATTATTATCCCTATTTTTAAATATTATTTTCATTTTTCTCTCTAATCATTAATCCCTATTTTTTAATTATTATTTCTTTCTCCCTCTAATCATTACAAAACCCAAACCAAACACAACCGAAAGTTCTCTAGTTGAAAGCAAGCTTGGTATCTGACTCTAAAGGCTTGATTGGATGCAGACTGAGTTTTTGGTGGATAAAATAATAAGCGATGATAAGAAAATACGGGTATTATTTTTTAAGAGTGAACCCACATTGATGTGAAATTTATGAATGGTAGATAAAATAGTACTCCCTCCATCTCATTTTAATAGTCCAGTTCGTTCTCCAATACAATTTTTTAATTGTTAATATCTTTCAATCTACAATATTTTTAAAGATTTTAAATTTTTTGTATAATAAAACTAATTGAGATCTATCATATGAGATCTATATTATTGCACATAAAGTTCATTATAGATTGAAAGATATTAACAATTTAAAATTTTGGATTGGAGACCGAACTAGACTGTGAAAATGGGACGAATGGAGTATTTGGTTTGGAAGATTTTGGTAATAAGGAGGGATAAAATAATACTACTTGGTTTGTTTCGAGTTGAAATGGGAGGATAAAGATAAATTAGAAGGTCTAGGGTGGATTAAGGGGTATTGAAAGGGGTATTAGTGGGGATATTATTTATGGAGATAGGGTGTGGGCAGTCCATAATTTGCACCCCTGTGGTTATTAAATGCAATAGGCCATAAATAATACTCATGTGCGAGATTGTCCCAAACTATGGATGAGGTGTGTGTCCGAAATTAGCCATCCAAACCTATAAATAATATCCCTTTCTAATATTTCATCCGAACGGGCCGTAATGTCAGCATAAATACATTGCACGTGCAATCACCTAGTGTTCAAAGGAATATCGAAGAGAATTTTCTTTTGGCCAAAGCTTAGAGTCCCCAGTCCAAAAAATGAAATTTCATATGCCGAAGTTTGAAAAAGAGTAGTGTCATATCCGACCTTTTCAGCTTAACCCATTTGAAATTTCATACAGTAAGTTGAAATTCTTATTGATTCTTCAGGGTAATTTACACTGATCTCCCTGTGTACTTTTTTTATATTTCTTTGCTAATGAAAAGTGCTCTGATCAACCGGATTAATATCTTGAGCTCCTCTCACAGTTCTTTCTATGCGTATGCATTAGCCGAGGTGGCCTCAAAAACAAATGGTTACCGAGGGAAGTCGACCCTTCAATCTCGCGGTTTTATTGATAAAGATGAGACAACACTCAAATTTTTATAGCTTCTGGTTTTATCTTTTTAATTTCCAGGGACCATATATATTTAGCTCACTAAGACCAATGATTAATACAAAAACAATTGACAAAGATTCATGAAGGACAACAGTACCTCTTTCCCATTTTGTATGTTCATTTTGGAATATCGTCTCAGCGTTCAATCACTTACATCTTTTAATATAGATCCCCAAAAATATACGATATGAATTTTGTTTCATAGTTCTCGTTGAGTTCTAATATACAGAGTTTTCAAAAAAGAAAAATATTACAGATTGAAAGATACATAAGCAATTGAAAAATGACACAAAATGGACAAAAATGGACAAAAAAATTAGGACGGAGTGAGTAAAAAGTTCTCTAGTTAAATTCGATAGGACAAAATCTAATTTATTTTTTCCAAAACTTAGAGACTTGTATCATAACACTAATATCTATTTAGTGGAATCAGAGCCGGTCCTGACTTTTCGGAGGCTTAAAGCGAAAACTAATAGGAGGCCTTTATCAAAATCTTAATGAGTGAAATGTAAATAATAAATAACCCTGAAATGATGTACATATTTTTTTAATATAAAAGATACCAAGGGGTACTAAAATATAGGGGCCCTTGAAATTTCTAATTTTTTGGGATATAATTAAATCGGCCGCAACGCTCGCTTTAGCTTATGGCCAGCTTTGAGTGGAATATGATACATCATGTGACCCTGAATGAAAGAGTTCTTATGATCACTAGAGAAAATTATGCATCAGGAAATGCAGTCGAGCTATTTTCAAATACTCCTAAAATCAAATTGGCGGATTAAAGTCTCTTTTGTCCATATGTAAATCGATATCTCTAGTGGGATCATATGGAAGGCGTGTTCTTTTGTTAGATATAACTAGAGGTGGCAAACGGGTGGGTTTGGGTGGGTTGAAATGGGTTTAGGTTGAATATGGGCGGGTTGAATATGGGTCAAGCTATACCCAACCCAATCCAACCCAACCCATTTTTTTCCAATTGACTTTAAAAAAAAGTACTGTAATTGACTTCTGATCATTTTGGACTCGTGGATGTTGCAACCCAACGAATTCAAGGGGACCTATAGTTCCCTCGAGGACCATACCGTGTGGTGCCTATCCGATCGTTTATTTAGACAATATACGGTTCAGATTTAATTCAAGCTTCTACAAATTTTAATCATTTAATAATTTGAGCTATGTATTGTCGAATAGAACGATTGGATAAAGACACAACAGAGTGGGCAGGTTCATTGTTGACTTTAATAGGTTTGGGCAGGTTCAATGAAAAACATGTCCGACTTTAATAGGTTTGGGCAGGTTCATTGTTGTCGCAATTGATAATTGATATAATCGAACGGGCCGAGTAGATAATTATTTAAGGTTGGCTTGAAAATTAATAAGTTTTAAAAATGGGCCAAAGTTTAATTTGTTTATGAGATGAGCCGATCCGAAATAAATTATAATCGGATTGAATAAACCAATCTCGAGTATCTTAAAATTTTATACATGGGAAATTAAACGAGACTAGTTGTAACTTCTGAACTTAATTAGATAACGAGATTCGAAAAAATTGTTTTAAGTTTTTGTTTGGTCATGAAACACACTTATCTTCACGAGTTTTTAACGAGTAAACAAAAACTCAAAATTGATTAATTTAGTTCGTGCGCGGGCCTTTTTGTGTTATCCGAAAAAATACACAAAATAAAGAGCCGAAACAAATTTTGGGACCAAAGTCCAAAAAGCGTTAACAATATAATGTGGAAGTGGGGCGGGATCAACAATAATAGGATGAGAGAGAGAGAGAGAGAGAACCGGGAGGAAATTGAAAGATTGTAATAGCTGTGTGTATATAAATCTATGGGCTAGAGAGAGAGAGATCAAAGAAACTGACTGGATGTGTTGAGAGAGAGATGTCGAGAGGAGTTGACAGATTTGCCTCTAATAGAATAGATGAGTTTATTTGAGTTGGACCCAATTCTAAGTTTTTTAATTGACCCAACTTATTAAACCCATTAATGTTTGGGTTACCATTACCAACCCATCTATACCCAAACATTAATGGGTTTAATAAGTTGGGTCAATTAAAAATCATATTTGGATATGGGTGGGTTTGGGTTGATTATAATTGGATGGGTTTGGGTGGGTTCATTTAAATGGATTCAAATTGCCACCTCTAGATATAACCAATTAATCTGATGAATTTTTCCTAAGCAGACTGGTCTCTAGTAATTTTTCTAAAGAGTTCATTCCGGAATACCGCTCTTGAAGTGAGGCCAGTTAATACCGCTCATGAAGTGAGCATTATAGCTGCAATTCATTCTAGGAGTTTTGATTTTTGGATCCCAAAACCATCATACTTTTTTTTTTTTTTTGTCGATCAATAGAAGAGATCAATACATCATATACGAAGTACAAAGTAGCGGCACTACATCAATTGTGAAAGTCCACGAGACAACCAAACCTAACAACTTAACCAATACAAGAAATAAGCCCGTTACAGGATAGAAATAAAGAAAGAAAAAGTCCCTACACGCAAGCGGGGAGATTCAAACTCCTAACTTCCTAGTCGGTTTGCATATTCTGTTTATATATTCGATTGTAATCTGTAATTTCGGTATGTATATTCAATGGAATTGTAGCCTGAAATTTGTCGCTGTAATTTTCCCAAACATTTCTCTTGTCAGCAGTCAGCATAAATACATTGCGTGTGCAATGACCTATTCTTGAAAGGAATATTGAAGAGAACTTTTTCGCCAAAGCTAGACTCCCTGCTCCACAAAAAAAAAAAAAAAAAAAATGAAATTTCATATGCCGAAATCAAGAAGGTTGGAACTTTTTTTTTCAGCTCAACCCATTTGACCATCCGATGCTACTAGCAGTCTAGCATTACATATACCCCTTTTTTCGGCTCAACCCGGAGGGTTTGTTTGGAACATATGGAGAAGAAAGGAAAGGAAATTAAAAAAAGAAAAAATCATCTTCTTGTTTGATTTTTGAGAGAAAATGAGAGGCAAATAAGAAAAATAGATTTCAAGAACATTACACATTTTTCTCGCACTTTCTTTCTTAACCCTTTTACCTTTCATTTCCTTTCCACAATTTCCAAACGGAGCCTAAAGCTCATTGATCACATGAATATTGTTTGAGAATTCAAAACAAAGCACCATAAATCAATTCAAACAAACTAGTAATACCATCCAGCCCCCTTTGAAACGTTTAAGGGGTTGAAAATAAAATGTTTAATAATACTAGTAGTTTAATTGATCTAAATTATAAATTAATGGACTTGGACCGTGGACTTCTCCAAGATAGATGACTTCTTTGATATCGTTGTTGTGATCAAGCATAGGCCCATACACCAAGCACGAGTCGGCCTACTATTAGTTTGGTTCAGCCCAATATCAATTCTCATTTGTTATGAGGCCCAAGTGTGGGCCTTCTCGTTTGGATTGGAGAAATAGATCACATTAATGTCCATGTTGTGAACAGGCAGGAGGTTTGATGGCAGAACTTTGGGCTATTACAGATGGCCTAACAAATTATGCTCATTTGAAAAAGGGACTTTTTATTAATAGCTCACTGGGTGGATAATAAAGCAAGAAGAAGATAAAAAAAAAAAAACACACACACACACACATACTCCAGTGTATTTTTTTCACTTTTCTATACACTTTTACACATTTTTATACACTTTTCACATATTTTCATACACCTTTTAAACCTTAACGATAGCTCAATGAGATGTGCTTTTTTAATTTGTTCTAATGCCTTGCCTTTTCTACCACAAAAAAAAAAAAAAAAATGTCCATGTTGTGGCTTCCAAAGTTTTAGAATAAAGGTTGACACTTTTTTTTTTTTGTCACTCCTACTTAGAGGTATCCCCAGCCTTTTAGCTTTTAAACATACAACTCCTGGGTCTGTCAATATGATTTCTAGAATTTTCTCAATATTTTTGAATTTTATCTTAAGATTTAATGATGTGGTTCTTTCATAATGTTGTCAAAGTTAGATAATTTACACACACAAGAAAATAGATTAATCGGACATCAATAGTCATACAATTGAATTAGATTTACCAGCAGAAGAGGACTGATATAAAATCGTTGCTATATCTATAGAAATGTGATCTCATCAGACCACTACGATGCCAGATATATCTTATTATATTTGGTAATGGATGGCATTTCGAGTTTATATTCCACCAATGCAAAATAGTTTGAATCATCAAGGGTAATTAATTTTTTATCATTTTTCATTCTTTCCGTGCAACTAAACAGGGTCTTAGACCAAAATGGTCATTCTAAGGGTGGTTGTTATTTTCTAGGTAATGATAATTTTTTGAAAACTTAATTATGCTTTTCATACATATTTTTGTATTTTAACTTTTCTTTTGAATCAGTTTCCTGCCTCATGATAATGAGTCATTATTTGGTGCTTCTAGAGCATTGCCACATAGTGCTGCACCAGCCTTCTCCACCACACATTGATGTCGCTCCCACACCAATGTGTGGTGGAGAAGACCTGTAGTACCATCGTTACATGGTGCTCAAATAATAAATTTCCAATTGAAACCTCTCCCACAACATGTGGTGGAGAAGGGATCAATTCCTCTTTGTACTCCATCCCTTCCATACCCCTCCATACCTTCAATTTTTGTCTACATCTCAACCCCAAAACTATGATCTAGACCTCTCACATTGTAGAACACGTAAAAAAACTACATGTCCACAAACTTTCAATATGATCGGATATCGATAGATGAGTGAATAAGTTAATTTTGTTCTGTAAATTGTAGAATATATTTACCATTCATTCTGCATAAAAAAATTGTAACTTGTTCATGCGTCCATCGATCCTCGATCATACTTATATTAGGTAGACTTATAGTTCTTTGTGTGTTCTACAAAGTGAATTGTTCGGATCATAATTTTTGGCCCGAGATGTAGTCAATAATTAATAGTATGGAGGGATATGGAATGATGAGGTACAGAGAGGAAATGATGTCCCCGGTAGTAGTGCCGTCACGTGACACTCATAGCAAATACTAGTTTTCATTGAAAACCTAGATCTAAGTCAGTGGGTCCTAATCTTAATGCAATTATCAACGACTAGCTGTAAATGGGTCTTGTTAACCTCCACTCTATATGCAAAGGATAATATATATATATATATATAACGACAAACTAGTTCGGATATTAATATATATTCACGGATATCAATAGACTTTCACAGATGTTAGTATTTTTTTTTAATATCTATACACTTTTTGGGGGTAATTAATATCTATACACTTTCTTCTTATTATTTTTCACTCTTTCAGCCTGAGGTTAGCATTTTCCATGGTAAATTAGACCAATGGTCCAAACGTTACGGGACCAACACCAGGTAACCTAACACTGCAAGCTGATTAATTAAGAGTAGGCCCTGATCTTATTATACGGTGCATTAGTTATTATGTACTACATTGTGTCAAACCACAATAATTGCCTTTCATTATCCAATATGTTCCCCACCCACCACGTAACCCTCACAAAATTCTCACCATACAATTATGTGGATACGCATTTGTATGCAACAGACGTCATTATTCATGGGTATGTTTTTCTTTCTAGAAATGAAAATAATGGTAACCAGTAGGGATGGCAATGGTTCGGTTCGGATATTGCCATATATATCCGAACCCATTACCCGAAACTAGATGAGTACTCAGACCCGAACCGAAACCCGAACGGGTAGGGGAAATTGAAACCATAACTGAACCAATCGGGGATCAGTTCGGTTCGGATACTCCCGGTTAAATTAGAAAACAAAATAAAAACGAAATAATTATGAATGAAATTCAAATATGAAAATTAGTTAAACTGGAAATGTCATATATCTGTCAATTAAAAAGTATGCAGAAATGCATCTGGATATTTTAAATGCAAAACTCATATACATCTAAGTAGAAATTCAATGCATTGAAGCTATACACAGGCTAAACTTCTATATATGAAGGGTAATTTTGTAGTTACACATATCCAGTTCGGTTCAGAAAACGGTTCGGTTATCAGCTCAAACCAAAACCAAACCCATTCGGTTATCTCACTTCTCATACCATACCCGCACCCACGGGGAATATTTCGATTATGGTTCGGGGAAAAAAAATCGGTTACGGTTCGGGTACCCATCGGTTCGGTCAAGATTGTCATCCCCAGTAGCTAGGTTGAGCAACTCGCATATATAGGATTAATCGACAAAGCTCCTTATTTTGATAGTTGTTTTAACAAATATGACGAATATTTTGGAACATCCCATAATATAAAGAGGGACCAGCAATTTGGACGGAGTGAGTATCCTTTTTTAACAGAAGACAAGTTGTTTGTACTAAAATTTATAGCCTTTTCCAATAAGTCGGTCTTTTTTTGCAACTTTGGTATACATTTTAAAACTTTTTTATGTCTTTCATCGAGACGAACGATGCGATATAAAAAAACTGTAACCTAATTGAGTGGTAAAAATTAAGATAAAATAACTAAAAAGACAGTGCCAAAAAGTCTTCAAAAATTTAGGCCGAAGGTTCTTTTTAATTAAGTAGCCCAAACCTTTAGGCTTTTTGCTTGCTCATGAAGACCAAAAAAAATTATAAAAAAACTTGTCCAAAAGCAGCCTTAATTCTCACTAATGGTACCAAAATCCTCCACCTTGCCAACACTTCTTCTACCCATGGGTTTGGGTAGGAGTAGTTTTTTACCATTGGACTAACATTTTGGGCGAATTAGTTGTGCCCACAATATGGTACTGTATAGCAAACTTATAAGGAAGGTGTTATTATTCTTGGGGTTAGAAGGAGTATTAGATTATTAAGATCCCCCTATTACTTAATTTCAATCTCAATCTCTCATAGATAAACATATGTTTGGACGGTAAATTTAATCTTGAATAAGTCTAATTCTACACACAAAACACAAAAATAACAGATCGGGAGACCTTATAGCGCATGGGTGCACGTACTCCAACTACAGAGTTATATGGCACGCACACCCTAACCGTCTATCTCCGGTAGTCAAATAACTGCACGTCTCACATAGATACACTCGTGTTTAGAACCCATTATATCTAGATTATGAGCATATGTTTGTTTGATCTTGTTTTTGGTAGTAGTAGTAGGAGTACAATCCACAGACCAAAACCAATCTCGACCTTACACACTTAAACGTCATATCATCATGTGTGGTATATTATTTTGGATATACCTCTGCAGTTTGGCGGCTTCCCTACAAAATCTCAACAACGTGCTCTTTTATTCGCATCTCCCCCCATGTATTTTCTTGTCCGTGTCTTCATATATATGCAAACTGAGAAAAATGGGGCAAAAACATATTTTGGACTTTAAAAATCACAATCCTACAAAATAATAATATTTGAACGAAATATCAGACTCAGCTCTTTAATAAACTACTCCTATTAGTTTTTTTTTTTATTTAAAAAAGCTCTTCATTAAAATTTGGAAATTGGAAGGGATCGAAACTGATAGGAGAATTTTAACGGTGACGATCTAGTCCATCATTAATCATGAAAAACTATTTTAAATGTCATTATCCAGGATGTATTAATTTAAACTCACCCGTAGAAATCTAACAATTATTTGATTTCATTAAATAAAATAAATTTAGTGGTACGAAATAGTAGTTTTTCATACTTTTTAATGGTGGGCAAGGTCTAATTTCCCACCAAAAGCATCTAAGTATTGATTCTTGGCATCATTCTTCTCAGATCCACTCCCGCCAATCATATCCAATGGTCTACATTTCTCTGCCCTCCCCCATATAAACCCCCCCACACCCAATCCTTTTCTAGGACACAGAAAGACAAAATTCACATTCTCTCTCTCTCTCTCTCTTCATTTTCTTGAAACAGAGGAGTTTTAGAGAGAGAGACAGAGTGTGTGTAGAAATGAGCGCCTTGGCTACTCCGCTTGATGCATTGATATTCCCTGTAGTAATCAACAATATATGGGCGTGGGTCGCCGTTATAACGGCGGCCGTTAGTTTCTGGTGGATCAGAGCAGTTGGTCCTCCTGTCGGTTCTAAATCTGACAACCCTGATAAATCTCCGCAGCTGACGGTGTTACCACCGCCCACTCACACGGAGGAGGAGGAGGCGGTTTCAACCTCGGCTTCTTCGAAGACGACGGCGTTGACGAGGGAAACTACGTCTACGTCGGTTGCTGATGGTGCTGTGGATACAACGGGAGGACCGACGAGACGGAAATTTACGGTGTATTACGAGGATGAGAGTGAGCAGGGAGAGGCGGATGAGGGCGGCGGCGATGGCGGTTTTGGGGAGGTGGGTAGGGGCGGAGGAGGAGGAGATGATTACTGGTGGGATAATTGGGAGAAAGTGATGAGGATGAGAATTGGTGGTGGTGATATGGGGTGGTACCGTTATCAGGATTTGACGGTGCTTGACGGTAACGTTGTGAGGTTATGGGATGAGTGTAGGGACAAAAGTACAATTAGGCTAAGTTCTCAATCAAATTTTGATTTTATCAATTATTAAGTGAGAGAGATTTTTGATAAAATTCAAGATTTTTAGTGCAAAAATCATTAAAAATTTTGAATTTTATTGAAAATCTTGAATTTTATTAAAAATCTTCCTCACTTAATAATTGATAAAATCTTGATTTTATTAAGTGTAGAACTCAGCCTTACTTTATCAAGTGGGGTTATTATGTTATACAACTCCGTACAGTAGACTAGTTTTTCACTTTTTCTTTTTCTGTGGTGGCTGGTGATAGTAAATTGAAATGTCCTTGAATTGTAAATAGATGGTTTATGTATCTATCACCAGAGTATTTGATGAATGCAACCTTCCCATTTTTGCTCTCTGTAGAAAAAATGGGGAATTGATATTGGCACTCCATTTTTTTCTATTTGCACTTCCTTTTTTGTTTGTATTAGATAAAATTACCCTTATACTTTGTGATTAGAGACAAAAATGGGAGTGCCAATAACAATTCCCAAAAATTACGGTGAATAATTTTTTTGCCTGGCGTCTTCTCATTGCTTTTTAATTTTTTTCTCCATTTTTTTGTTTTTTTTTTCCATAGAAAAACCAAGATATTCAGCTAAGATTTGTACGAGATACAAGACATACATCAGTCGAGCTGCAAATAAGCTGAGCTGCTCGCGAGCTCGTTTACAAATCGAGCCGAGCTCGAGCTCGAGCTTTGGTTTGCTCGCTAAAGCTCGGCTCGTTTACGACTGAGCCGAGCTTGAGTTTTGGGCTCGTTAAGCAAACAAGCCGAGTTCAAACACTACAAAGCTCGGGCCGGCACGTTTGCAGCCCTACGTACATGTATGGATTTGGCTTCCCTGGAGAGAAAATTTGCGTGATCTTGACCGTCCAAAAATGTTTTAAATTGTTCAAATTTTATAAAAATGCTTCCCCCAAGGAGAATAGTTTCTCCCCTGGAATAGTCTTTAGACCCGTAAAATGTAAGATGAACGGTTGCGATGCAGTGGCCTCTCTAATCCCTGAAACCCAACAGCAGAGAAAGAAGCTGGTGCGTATGTATGGATAATAATATATCGGTGAAGAAGTTGTAGAGGGCAACCAAATTGTTGACTTTTGTGTGGTAGCATCTTGTATTTCCTTCAAGTTATAAGCTAATCTATGATCATTTACTGGATCAATAATTCATTACAGCTGGGGACAACTGTATTAATTAATTAGTGTATCAACATGTGAGTAGTAATTGTAAAAATACTAATCCTAAGTTTGAGGATTACTCGAGATATGCCCACTTCACTGATCTCACGTGAAATACTGTATAAAATTGGATTAAATTTCCAAGGTCAAGCTTTAGTTTTACGTAAAATGAATTACTAATAGTTATTCATCACTGTCTGGGTCGGCCATGAGCATGAAACCCACAAAACAATCGCTTAGGGTCTCCAGTTATTGGTCCAATAATAGGTCCCCCAAAAATCTGGGATGTATTAAATATCATATACGTCACATGTTCGATCCTTCTATTTCTCCTTTTTTGAGGTCGGTTCATTTCAACATGTAGCCTGTGGGAGTGGAACCCCCGACCTCACGGTTCCAAACACTTTACCTCACCACTAAACCACAAGGAACTCTTGCCAATCTCCTCTCCGCCAAATCAATAATGCAACAACACCGTGAAACTTTTCTTTTCTTTTTTTTAAATAGAGATCTAAAACTAAAGGATACAAATTGAAGTGGCAAACAGCAAACATTTAAAATTAACTATAAGTGGAGCCAGATCAAAAAAATAATAATTTGTACATAGGTTTTTTACCTTTTGAATAAATATATAGGTGAACAAGTCACTTTTAAAAGATGTGAAGTCCAAACTGGCCACTACAGTTAAAGGCACCATGCAGCTATCGCATACATACCCAGAATTTTTGACCCAAAAAATACTCAAACACAGACATAAGTGTGTGGGTCCCACATGAATTTTTGATCCAGAAAATACCCCCACACACTTGTGTGTGTTTGGGTATTTTCTGGGTCAAAAATTCTGGGCCTCTAGCATTTCTGTGCAGGCATTGGGTAGACGAGTAGTGGGGAATACGGCGCTATGATCTGTCACTTGAGATAACTCCAAACAGTTTTTGTCTCTCCAATTCTCGTAATGATTATGATCTCTCGTACGTTATCTCTTCTATGATGTTTGTGTTCTTGGAAGAAGCTAGAAGTCCACTTTGTGCCAAATCACTTGGCAAAGTCACAATTTGGTATCAAGAATGGGAAAATTCACTTCACTTTTGCGCTAAACCTAATGTTCAATTTTGATAATTGTCAAACTTGTAACATAATTCAAGTCATATAATTTGAATCGAACAATGAGATGGATTCAATTTGATGGTATTATAGATTTGAGATTGTGTCATAATATCACCAAACTAAATACGGAGACATTGTTATTTTTCGACCTTTAGACCATAGCAACTTAGCAAGACAAAAATGATCATGACTTTGACAATACTATTTTAGCAACAACGGGTATTCTTGTTGTAGCCTTTGGCAATGCAATGCCATTTTGGTACCTAACATGTAGACTTCTCTTATTCACCATTTTACGTTCTTCCTATTTTATATTTCGTAATCTTAATTGGGAAATAATTTTCATACCCCCTTTTATCCTCCAAATATTCATTTTTGTCTTTATTCATCTTGAAGTTACCAACACTTTGTTCGGTTTGGTTTTTAAAGACCGGTTTCCACTTTTCCAAGTGCGCCCCCCCCACATGCAGCCACTATTTTCTCTTTCCTCTCCATTTTAGGAAATTGTACTCTAGTGCACACTTTGTACGAGATGATCCGTGGGGTCCACTTCAAAGATCCACACAAATGATCCAAGTCGTCCATTAGTTCTAAAATTATTCTTTAAGTCATCTAGAAAAAAAATCAGGTCAATCGTATAATTTTAAGTATTTGATCCAGTTGTCTAACTTTCTTTCAAACTTCTATCAAAATTCAAGATCCTAAATTGTGAATGAATAATTAGAAGACCGATCAACCACTTATGATTTTTCGAACGATCTGATTTTTTAGGAGTGACTCAAGAAATTATTTACAAAATTAATGAACGGCACTGATCATTTGTGTGGGTCTTCTCCCACGGACGCATCTCGAACAAAGTGTACAATAGAGTAGCATTTCCTAAAATGGGAGGAGAGAGAAAGTAGTGGCTGCATGTGGGGGGGCCACTTGGAAAAGTGAAAACCGGTCTTAGAAAACCATACCGAACAAAGCCCAAATTACCCTTACCTAAAGAGTTTTTCATATGAAGAGCGATTTGGTACTTTCAAGTAAATAAATATGGGAAAAAAAATGTGTTTGGGTGGGGGTTGTGAAAATTATTTTCCATTAATTCTAATTTCTTGGCCTCTTTGTTTCCTTAATCTTCTCCTTCTCTATTTTAACTTGTAGTAATAAAAATATTAGAAAACAAATGAGGAAATAAGATCATAAAAGATATCTCTAGTAGTTGTTTTCATTTGTTTTTTGCTGAATTTTTCCGAGAGTAATTATCATGAAACATTTCACGTCTACCTTCTCAAATTGTCCTTTTAAAGAACAGGAATATCCACGCACTGTAGGAGGAGACAAACTCCAGCAAATCGTATTATATGTACATTAAAATTTAACAAACATCTGGTTCTACTAAAGTTAAGAAATTTTTTCACTTTGATACTTATCTGTGGTTTGAATCTCGTGCGGTTTCTCCGTGAGGTCACATATTCCATTTCCACATAAGTGAAACATTTCAAACCTTGTGGCAACTGGAAATTTGCTTGATCGTTAAAAAAAAAAAGAACAAACAAATTAGTCGGAGTGCGCACAAGGTGGCTCGGGTATCCAGAGTATTACCCTTTCACTATATTTTCTGGGTGTAGATTTCAATTTTCATTGTTTGGTTTATCAGATTCCAACGCCAGACAAGGGAAGGCCAAAGTCTTCATTTCTGGTAGCTGATAACTTGATGTAGTTGACGAAGATGGGAGCCACACCCAATAATCAACACATACTTCAAATCTAAATTCTCAAAACAAAGAAACACAAAGGGATAGAAATTTCAGTTTCCCGTACTTTATTTCCTCTTTATGGTTTCAATTTTCTTCAGTGTATAATAGGTCATTTGATACTAGTTTGAAACTCTATCCCCATTCCCACACATACCCTACTGGTGTCAATTTTTTATTTTTTTTTTGTCTTTATTCAAAAAAAAAATTGCATTTGTTAGTTTTGCATCGATTTTTTTGTGGTTTATTGGTTTGTCTCGACGAGATGAACCTAAAAAGTACAGAATTATGATCATTTTTTTTAAAAAGTTCACTAAAGACAAAAATAATCCAACATTCATAGAAATTTAAGTCTGGTTAATAATTTCATACTTTATAGATTTCTCTCGTCGAGGCGAACTAAGAAACCACAAAAAAAATCCACACAAAACTAATAAATACGAAAAAAAATTGAAAAATGACAAGAAAAAAAAATAAACCACTTGATTTATTTAGCCAAAGCATACGTTGATTTCTCCAAAAGGTGCAAAATGCAGTCTTGCAGTCAGATGTAAATAAAAATCAGATAAAAGTCCTGTCACTGTAGCAGATTATGGTTTGTTACGACACACTAATCTGCGTTTATTTAGCTGTATCTCTCTGTTGGAATCCTACATTTATCTCCAGTCATACAGAGAACTAATCAGGTTTCTTGTAATTAGATTTCGGTAGCAGTTAGCTGCAAAAAGACTCTGTGATACCCTGGCCATTTGTGTTATCTTCAATACCATTAGCACATCATCTGTTCTATCGCGTTTTTCTCGAATGAATTGCTAAGTCATGCACATAAAGTGCGAGAGGGTTACTGATTATCCTTTACCATGCCTTACAGCTAAATTAGTATCGTTCTTCTTACAATCTTTTTTTGGTGGTCCATTTTGAATCCTGTTCGTATATGATTAGATGAATAGGATCACCTTTTCGATTTCTCAAAGGGGAGGTATCTTGATCTGGGCACGGGCATCATTTGTTACCAATCCAAAGCTGATGCCTATGCTTTTGAAGCCAATTAGAGAAAATCTATTGACGAGAAAGCTTCAGCCTTGTGGCTTTATCCATGGCCTATCTATTCATATCATTTCTGTTCTGCTATCTATTCTTATTTTTTTCCGGCATGAATAGACGAATTCAAAACTATATTCTTAAATTGGATAATAAGAACTTTCAGCCATGTTGGTTTGCAATTCTCTCTCAAAATGAGCCAGCCATTCTAAGCATGCACGTCTCCAACATTTTGTTTTGGGGTTTTTTTTCACCCTTCATAGCTTTTGGAATATACTATATGTTATCGTTATTCGACTTCCTGTAATTGCTCTTTAGTCTTTACTTTCTCTGGGAAGGCTTAGCATCGTCTTGTATCGACAAGGTTTTAGCATTGGATTGCCTTCTTTGCCCTTCGAAAAATTTGGTTGTGGAAGAAGTAAAGAACTCTTGGAAGATAAGGAATGGTAAGGGAAAAAAACAAATAAGATGATGCCCTGCCGTAGCAGCAGCCATTCTAAGGATTTTTAGTTTTCCGTGTTTAGGGCCCTGTCTCGCCCAAGTTGACGCAGGTCGCCAGACATGCATTTGGTTCTCCTCCATTGATCACCGAAGCTAGTCGCCAGAGGTGGCACTGGAAAATCACCGGTTTCGTTCGTCGGAGCAAGTTGCCTAAGGTGGTAATGGCAGGACAATGTAGCAGTAAGGGAGATGGGTTTTATATTTTGAGGGATAAACTTGTACTTTTAATTAAAGTTGGACTAGAAATGCTTTGAAATTATAGGGTGGACGCGAGGCTTTAGGAAATATCTATAGTGGATCTGCCACTAACTGGCCCAATATTTAGATTTCCAATGTTATATTTTTAAGGTGTCTCTTTGGAATGCTATCTTGGACCTTCGTACTCATCGCATAACTTATGACTAGAAATGTCTATAATGAACCTGCCACTAACTGGTTCAACATTTAGATTTCCAATGTTATATTTTTAAGGTGTCTCTTTGGAATGCTATCTTGGACCTTCATACTCATCGCATAACTTGTGACTGTCAATAGTATTCCTCGTGGAACTCGAGAGGTGATGTCTATTTAAGTTGTGTGTATACGTGGTACAGCTACGGAGAGAAGGGGGTGAGAGAATGTTCTTGTATGAATAAGTGAGTAAGGGTTGAGTGTAGGTTTTCATACTCAATTGTACTTGTATAAATTAATTTTCATAGTGAAATAATGTAATTCTCTCGCTGGAGCAGACGTGTAATTGCCAAACCACATAAATCTTATGTATCTCTCTTTGTTGTATTTTTCATCCTACTTCAATTGGTTATGAGTTTATCTGATTGTCTGACTCTAGTTGCGAGACTAATGAATTATTTCGATAGGCAATGAACATAAGAATTAGTGCCTCATCCTTCAAAAGTGACAATTTGATTAATTGCCAACTCAACCGCTAACCCCAAATATAATACAAATTCATCATCATTGTCTAGCTATATATGTGTGTCTATTGATTGCGCCCATGCTCGATCCTTCCTATTTATTTCCCACGGCCCCGCGAGCATTTTACTTACAAAAATTAGTTGAGCATGATATGAAGTCATCTTGTAGCACGAAGAGTTAGTTGATTGGTTTGCTCTTCGCACAATTGATTAGGGTTCGATTCTTGAAGTCAAACCGACCGCAAGAAAGTAATTCCTTGTGAATCCCCTAGTCCCGGTGTGGATGGTCTGTTATTGACCAGACCGAAGAGAGGATCAGTCGAGGTGCACGTAAGTTGATCCGGACACCCTTGACCGTCGGGGGAAAAAAAAAAAGTCATCATCTTGTAGGATGTGTTTTGCTGTAATTTGCGTAGCCATGCAATCCAACCACATGCATAATCTTACACTTATTTTAAATGAGAAGCAATGCTAAGTTGCATTAAATCAGTACCTTTATGTCCACCTACTCAGTGTGTACCCCAAACTCTTGTTTCCAAGAGATTCATGTGGACTTACATTGGACTCGTATCGTTAGTCCGGCAGCATCTGTCTCCAAAGCACCATGGACGACAGCACATAGTTTGGGAGTTAGCTAAGGGTGTTGCTCTGCTGTCAACCTTCCACAACCTTCTCTATGTACAGACACAGTTGAACTCTTTTGGGCCCAGCACTATTGTACATGTGCCCTAAGCCTTCTAGTGAGAATTTCTCTTATGAAAATCCTAAAGTGGAAGATAAAGGGTACTGTACTAGTACAATGTACAAAAAATTTCAATATTATTGTAGTAGGCCGAATCCCACAGAGCTTTGAGCCGAACATAGTTGTTGGCCAAACCTAGGTAGTCGTTGGCCGAACCTGGGGCTGAACATTGTTGATGGCTGGGTCGGATGAGGTTTGACTCGAATGGAGGCGGATGGTCCGCATATAAACCGGAGGTTCAGTTCGGTCACATGGCCGTCACGTGACATTCGATGTGTCATTCATGACGTCACTCCAAGAATCGGTTAGAACATGTCACATGTGCCTATCATGAGCTTACTTGGGGTCTAAAAGTTTCTCATTTACTAAATGGGAAACTCATAAAGTCAAGTAGGTGATTTTAGCAAATGAGGAAACCAGACGCTAAAATCAACCCACTTTTCTTTGATAAAATGGGTTGATTTTAGCACCTGATTTTCTCATTTGCTAAAATCACTCACTTGATTTTATGTGTTTCCCATTTTAGCCAATGAAAAACCAGGCCTAAGTCGGGTCAATCTTAACCCAAGACACTTGAGCTTTGTACATTCCTCTCCTTCGATTGGGACTGATTTAGGCATCAGAGTGACTAACAGTGTTCTCTATTACAAGTTTAGGTTGAGTAAGGTATTGTTTTGTCCAGAATTGGATTCAAAGGAGAACTGGATAAACACCTCCCCACATGTCAAGATGAGAGTATTGTCCATCGCGTTTGTTAGAAAAATTATACTAGTATTCATTGTCAAGATGAGAGTATTATCCAACATACGTATTTGTCCGAAAAACTATTTAGTAATTCATTATCGTGCTGCATATATATTTATGATATATTGTCATTGGATTTGATTACATGCTTTAAATAAAAGTAAGAGCTCATTAACAAACACTTGAATCCACCCAAAACAAGTAAAATCAAATAAATTGACAATGTTCAAATTAGCTACGGTCGCCCACATGATTTCCCTAGGCTCTGGTGTCGAGTATTGGCCGGGAAATATCTGGTACCAAGTTTGCACATGTAAGACGAGTTTAATCACTAAGTGGTTAGTTCAATGAGTAAGTAAAGTATTTGCAGTTTCTTGAGCAAGTTTTGGGTTTAAATCTCCGCGGTCAGCTGTGGGCTAAACAAACTCTTTCGTGCGCATAGCACTTTTTAGGGACCTTAGCTTCAGTCAATATGACTTGGGTGTGTCGGGGATTCCTTAACAGATAACTACGTGATGTTGAGAATAATTAATACTCCATGATAGATGTTCATTTTGCAAGAAAAAGAAAAAGACTCCCGGGACTCATACAGTATTGAATAAATTTCTCATGTATATATGGTTTTTCGGTGAGCCACAAATTCCGAGTGATGTCGGGTAGGTGGGTAATTAATGTGGAGTAAATTCACACAGGAGAAAGAAAACACTTAACTGAATTTCATGAAAAGTCATTGCAAGGTTCCGAAGTACACTCACAGTACCAACGATCATCGAATATCACTAAATGACCAGTACATGGTTTAGCCTGCATTTTTTTGTTTTTGGCTAGGATGAGGTGGTTCATTTAAGTGCCATTTCATTTTCAAGGGGAAAGTCCCTTAAATTCTTACTTGGCGATTTTTTTAATTTGAATCATTATCAAGACATTGACCATGTTTTTGGCCATGCATGAAGTCGAGAAAGGTAAATTATATGCGCGCAAACTAGCCCGGACATCCATTTATTAAAAAAAAATTAATTATACGAAGTGTGAATGGAAACGCCCAATTCATGTTTGATATAGTGCATACCTAACTATTTATCCATATAGAACCAAATGCATTCGTTTATGTAGAGTGTTGTTTTATTGTAATTTGTACCGCTCGACAAGCGGTATAATATCTGTATTCTTACAACTGTTTTTCCTTTGTGGAGCTTACGAGCCATGTACATCATGGTTTTAGGCTTATGAGTTATGGCAAAAGGGTGGCCATATCCTCGATGAGTATTTGCCCCAGTAAACAGACACAGCATGTGATCATGCCAAATGAAGTTCACAAAAAGGGTACTAGGAGTGTGTGAACGAAATTGGTTCATTTTTTTTACATTGTTCACATCAACTCTAGCTCCGAAAGGGCAAGTTGATTTCCATAATTGAGGTAATTATTGTAGGTTGTACCCCGAGTAAACTTGCACGTCTCAGACTAATCTCTGCAGTTTTTCCCACGATCGTTTCACATGCTTACACATGTGGTGGCCCCAAAAGCTGCTGAAAAAAAAGAATTAAACTTGAGATCTCAAGAGGAAGCAAATTCCTAATTCTTAAACCAAAACCACTCGGCCAACCTTTGCAGTTACACAATCACAGTTGATTAGTAATGTTCATTTTTGGTAATTTAAAAACTTACATAAGGTTCCTCAAACTGTAAATACAACATGGTTACGGACAAATGGACCCGAGATTGTAGTGCAACATTCAAACCGTTGATCTAGTGCATGGGTATACTACAGGGTTATAGTGCAGCATCCAAATCATCGATCTCGCAATCAAAGGTCTGGATTTTAAATTAAACTCTCTTGGAAGAGTTTTATTTAAAATTCAGACCGTCACTTTTAAACAGTTAAAATGTGCACTACAGGATCCCCAAATTCCAGAAAAATTAATACTATTGTTTTTAATTTTGGATTATCCCAGGCCAGAATGGGAGGGGCATTGTATTTGTGGCTCCAGGAGCCCTGTTGATAGGCACATGTCCTGTTCTAGAGTATTTCAGATACCCTTCCATCCCAATTTATTTGTCCAATTTTGGTATACGTGTCATTCAAAAAATTGTCCATATCTCAAAATTTACGATGTTTTATATTTTATGTTGAAATTTTTGTTTAATAGAACTAATTGAATTCTATCAGATAAAATTTATAGTACGTACAAAAAATAAATTGAAACATCTAAATAATTTTATAGTAATAGGTTGCAAATAATGAGAGTGACAAACAAAATGGGACTGGGAGTATAAATATTTGGGGAAGGCTTATTCACGTGATGCTGCATCGACATCTCCTTCAATAATTCAGAGGGTGGAGGGGCCCATTTTTGTACTGTATTTTCTTCTCACATGTATACCACAGGCACAGGAAATCTAATCAAAATCATCCAACCACCTTTTCTTTTCTTTTTTTCGATTACTCTAGAGCAGCCGAAGGCCCACAAATGCCAATTCGGAGCTCACAGAAGGTAGAGAACGGTCGACTTAGGGACGAACAAACCACAACTTACGGGGTTATCTCAGAGCCGGCTCATAGATTTTGAAAATTTGAATTAAATTTATTAACCGAGATTCATTCTATATTTTGCATACAAAATTGGTCATTAAAGAATCTTTATAAAAACCAAAACAAAAGATTTACTATTACAAAATGCAAACTTATAATTATCCAAAAATATACAACCGTTACAATATTTCAATATTCATCATTTGAACATTTGTCTTCTCGTACCATTAGTGGCAAACATACTAATTAAGTCTAGATTCGAATTGGATCATTTTTTATATGGAGGGCTTACACAAAAATTATATTGGACCTAATATATATATATATATATATATATATATATATATATATATATATGTGTGGTTCCTAAAAGGATGGGGGAGAATGCACTCACTCCAGAAAAGCAACACCCA
>JAXBDA010003309.1:0-35536 GCA_036023075.1 Gaultheria prostrata | reverse complement strand
TGAACCCATGCAAAGAACCCACATTTTGTCGTCCAAAGATCTTTGTGAAGGTATCTGGATAACAGCTCTTGAATAATTTCCCCTCTTGTTGGAATACAAAATAACTGAAATCAGGGTCTATCGATATTATAACAGGTTGCCCCACCAAACTTGTCCGGAATACTGGACCGTATCTGAAAAGAATTAGTAGAACATGTTATTCGAATAGTTAGTGACAAAACGTAAAGGTGGGATTCTAGATATTACCTGTCGGTTCTCTTTTTGATGAATGGAGGAATGTCGAAGGAAGTGTTAGGAGTGAAGAACTGAAGCGTCTCGCCTAAGAGTGGCAAACCCATGGAACCTGGGGGGAGTTCTCCATTGCATCTGGGATTCCTCCATCTGTAAACCCAATGTGTGATGCTTACAACCACCAAAGCTACAATGCAGAAAGCAACTGGCCCCATATTTTACTTTAGCGAAAAGAAAAAAGCCAGAGAAGATCTCTCTGAGTTGAAGGAATATAAAGTATAATGCCGGATGGGTTTCCCAGAGAAACAATGGTTTGAGGTGGGAGGTGTGGGATGAGAAGACAACGAAGAGTAGAAAGTGCTGGCATGTATTTGAGAACTCATGAGGGGCACACTTATATAAGCAGGCAAGAACTTACTAACTAGTTAAAATAATACCTAGTTAGTAGGTTCGGTTGTACTAGTTTTAGTGTGAAGTTATTTTGCTCAAAAAGCTGTTCAAGTTGTTGGTGACTAGTAGTATAAAATAGGTAGAATAATTTTAGAGACCATCTATTTGTCAACGTTACTTTTTCTTAAAATATTTCTAAAAGGCAAGCATAACTATGAAGCTTACAAGCAGCTTCCTCTCTGTCTCTCAACACTCCATAGAACACAAAGCTGAAAGGCCACGAGAGTCACGAGATGGATATATGGCCATTTTTTTAAGGAGGTTTTGCAGAAAACCAATCTTCCAATGGATCATTTTGTGTCTAAGAGGTTTCCAAACGTAGTAAATCCACCCGGTTATCTATGATTAATTCTGATAGTATCTATATGAAGTTGATACTGCGAGGGATGTCACCCTGGTTATAATCATATCTTTCTTTTTTTTTTCATTTTCTGCTTATTTTTTCTTGAACTAGATCTCTTCCTAGATCTTCTCTAGCTGTACTCCTCTTTCTCTTCGCAGACTCCGAATCTCCCTTACATCACTTATTATTTCTCAAACAAAATAATGGTGTTCTTGATATTCCTTCAACTACCATATATGCTTTTTTGTTTCTTCTCCATTAATTACTCCATTATTTTGTTTCCCTAGTTCTTTTTATTGCTAACATATACATAGGTAACATGGTTTTAAATAGAGGCTGTTAAGTATCGTATCAGCCGTTACGTAACGGGATTACGGACCTTAGATACTGTTGTTGACTTGAGTAACGGCCGGCGGTCAGATATTGGCCACATAGTCTGATATGAGCCGATATATGGCCGTATCACCGGATACCTTGACATTTCTTGATACCGCGATAGAAAACCCTGGTAGGTAAGCAAAGCTGATTCATCAGTTTGAACACATAGAGCTCCACCCCACCGGCCCTTTGAGCCACGGGCTCAATCCCATCAGCAACTGTTACAACATAGGTAGGTTACTGTATTTTGACTGACCATTATATGGTATTATGCATGTAGAATAATAGAAATTCAACTTCACAACAGTGTATTGGAAGAAGTTCCATTACGCAAGAGTGGAGTTTAGGCATTGTTCTGATCTTGAAATAATGGATTATGGGGATCCTAAAACCTTGTCTGGTGGTGGGTTTTTATGATTTTTTAAACACATCCTGTGCAGACCATTAATGGGTCAAAAGGAACATTTTGGAATTTGGGGTTGTTTCGATGCTCTTCCTTTAAACACTTGTTTGCCTTCTAAGCATTGGGAAAGAGCAACTGGTTGTGTTATATTTTCAAACTCTTGGCTGTAGGCTGCACCCCATTTTGCATTAAATTGATGAACCTTATTTGAATGTGACATCCAAACACCTCCTCAGGATTTCGATCAAGGCTAAAAAAAAAAGAAAAAAAAAAAGCATATCCTTAGGATTTATATTTTTTTCTTTTCGGTGATTTATTGTCATGTTTTAGGCTTTGTAATAATCTCAAATCTTCTCATTAGTAAAGAGGAAATCACATTGTTAAATGGATTTGCTTGATAGGATGACACAAATTGCTTAACTGCCTGGCATCAGCTTGGAAAGGTCTCCTTTTGGCCCTTCACTTTGGCACTTTATGCAAGCATAAAATACTATTCAAAGGCATTACTAAGGAGTGAGGCTTGGAGTATTGTCATTCTAGTACCTCGGGTTATTTTCTGTTGTCATGGTAGGGTTGGAATTGTGGGGTCCTTTTTCTTTTGCTTAGCAAAAGCGCGGGGTGGGGCGATTAGGCGTAGCAGCCTCCTCCAAGCGTGATCATAGGACTCCAAATCCATGGCGGGCACTGGATGTGGCTTAGAGTCATAACTTCTATGGTAGAGCTAGTGGAACACAGCCAAAGACGGGAAATTTTGAGGGAGCATGACGCGAACGTTAGACATCTTAGCCACCCAAACCACTTGAGGGTGTGGCTCACAAGGCTACCACCCTCGGTAGTTGCGGGGTCCTACCTGTCTTGATTGTGCAATGCACTGATCTGTTGGTAGGAACCCCACATGCAGAGGGTTTATACACTATGGAGATACTCTCTCCCTGTCCCATAATGTCCCATAAATATTCACTTATTAATTGATCTTATTTACTAGTTGATGAGAGTTTCTATATATTCCGTGAAGTCAGCATCGCGGGTTGGCCAACAGCTTGGAGGTTCGAGCCCCAACCTAGTTGTGACTTCTTTATCTTAAAGGTCTCAGTTAATGCAGAGATGGGAGTTCTGACTTCTGAGGAGATGGTTCTTCTTGTCTATCTGTGATTGGTGCATTAGGAATGTATCATCAAATAAGCTATCCATAAAAGTAACAGTGATATTAGTCAACCCCTAGGTTTGGCATGGTGCAAGTCACATTTGTCATTGTTGAGTGGGCTTCAGTTAATTTTTTCAGGAGGTATTACGGAGTTAGTTATCGGTGTTTGTTTCGGGTGTCTCCTTGTGTCTTATTGTCCTGTGTCTCTGTATTTTGATCCTCTTGGATCTTCTTTATAATGACAATGGCATCAATCTTCTTCTAAAAAAAGGTTGGGCCTCTGGTGGTCAAGACTTGAGACTTAGGTGTTTGCTCGTTCTAAAGTCTCAGTCCGAAACCTCTTAGAGTTTTATCAACTCATTTAGGGCTAGTCCATACAGAACTTGCTTCTGGTGGTCAAGACTTGAGACTTATGTGTTTGCTCTTTCTAAAGTCTCAGTTCGAAACTTCTTGGAGTTTAATCAACTCATTTAGGGCCCATACAGAACTTGCTTCGGCTTTAATTATTTCCCCCACAAGTGAACGGTGGGAATGGATTCCCAAAATTAGTCGAGATGCGCAAAATTGACCCGAACTAAGTTATAAAAAACACAAACAGTGATATTAGTCAAAGGGGGGAGCTAACATTATGGAACTTTACTGTAATTGTCAACCCTTAGTAGTTATTAGGTCGTAGCACGTGACTAGCTAATGTGTTGCATTTTTATTTTTATAAAAAGGAATGGCAGTCTCTGTTAAATCAGTCGGATTCCCATTGCAAGATAAAATTGTATGAACATGAGTTACCAGGGGACCAATGGATATTTTAGTTGATTAATGACACTTCACTTTTTTATAACCATACTCCAATGTCTTTTATAGTAGTGTTTAAAATACACATAATATGACACGAAAAGACAAACAATGAAGTTTTGAGTATCAAAATATGGAGTGACAAAATCATTCCCTATTTTATCATACCAAGTAAACGAACCAAAATATCTAAGTTTCCTACTCGTGTTTGTCTCGTTAAAACTTGTTCAAGAGTGGTTTGTTTCATACATTCAAGTTTAAACTTCAGTTTCGTGCATTGAATGGACACAACGCTAGTTCAACTCCTATGATGATGTCTTGGGCTTGGGATATCGGCATCCATTGTTTACTCAAGGGAAGGACCAAAGTGACCTATCCACGTCACCAAAGAAATGAAAAAATCATTAATTAGAATGTTATATTTTGATGTCCTCCATATATAGTAGTAACAGATTGTCACTATTTTATTACCTTTGGGAATATGCCTGCCATTAGACATACCCGACACAATAAATTGTGGTGCGGATCTGCTCACAAGAACCGTGCACCAATGAGACAAGGCATCAACAGTGAGAGTTAACACACAAGATTCTCGCGTCAAATTTTAAACTGTTGGTATACCTGGCATTTTAACAATTGTATTAATTAATTATGCAGTGTAAGCGGATAGTAAGAATTGGATTAAAAGAATTAGAATCTCTACGTGCAAGCTGGCCCGGACATCTGATTATATAAAAAAAAAAAACAATCAGAAGCCCTACACTATTAATCTTAGGTCAAATTGATCACAAGTCCAACTCTATATTTTGACGGTCATAATATAGGGACAAATTAATTGCTACTAGTGGTATATGTTGCCTATGCAGCTATGCTGTCCTTACATGAGACGCAAATGGAGGATTAAAGCTTGTAAAAGAAATCACTTCACCCCTAATTTGAGGTTGGCGAACAATTAAAAAAAAAAAGTGACATCAAATCGTAATTACTCGGATGCCAACGTTAGCCGTGAATGTTGCATTCACATTAGCCATTGAAAGGACCGATCTAATGGATTGAGCTCTGGGTTTCTCTTCTACTGATACTCTGATGGACTATGTCGACAATCGCATTGGTCTGCTTTTTACAGTAATGTGTCTTAGAGCCTGAATGCCCATTTGTGGTTTTGCTTGCGTCCTAGTTTTAATAGTGTTAGCTCTTTCTTACTTTTGTGATTATTTTTTGCAAGTGGCGGTAGGCTTTTCTTGAAATGAAATTTGCTGTTGGTCTAAAAAAAAAAAATCCTATTTGCCATCAAACAACACATGGATGTAGATTGTAGGGTACGTAGTTGGAAGAGTTTTGCCAGAGTTACGATCGAGCTCATGCACACATACGTTCACACTACATGCTGTGTGTGAATTTCGCAAGATTTTTTTCCCTTGGAAAGTGGTCATCCATTAGTAGGGCTGCAAAATGAACCGAGCCGTTCTTAAACTGTTCGAGGCTCGACTTAATAAAAACTCGTTCGAGTTTGATTTGAGTACTAAGGCTCCGTTTGTTTAAGGCGGAAAACGTTTTTCTGGAAAATCTTTTCTTTGGAAAACATTTTTTACAAAATAAAATGTTTTCTGGTGTTTGGTTGTGATATGAAAACATTTTCTAGAAAACAATTTCTATTGTTTGGTTGACATGGAAAATCACTAAATTAGTAACAAACTAACCAAAATATCCTTGTTGTAAAAATGAAAATGCTAGTATTTAAGAGTTTACAGCTGTTGTGCCTATCAAGAAGAAGAGTAAAAGGTGGAGTAAAAGTTAAAAAGGCATCATGTGACCCTGAAAGAGTGACATGATCAGGTGTAACCGTGTAACACACTGTAACATAAAGGTCACACGTTGCACCCACAGGATAAAGAAGCCTTCAATAGAGTTTGTACAGATTTGTATCGTCTTCTTCCTCGAAGAACGACCAACAGGAAAATACAGAAAATCACAGAGAAATACATCATCGACGAGCACACTTCATTTCAATCTTTCTTCTCCGTTGTTGGTAACACAGATTGCAAGTTTTTGTTTTTCCAATTGAGGTTATTTTGGAGAGAGGGAGAGAGAGATGGCTACAGGACTTGAAGGTTCTCAGGGAAGCCGGAGGGGGATGGGCCGTGGCAGAAGGTAGGAGTAGCCCGTAGGGTGAGTGGCGGCGATGGCGGAGAGAGAGAGAGAGAGAGTATCAGAATGTCGGGGATGAGAGATGGAATGTTGGGGTGGGCCCGCTGGAATGTCAGGGTAAAGATCAACGCTTCTGGAAAACGTTTTCCAGAGATTAGATCCGGAAATCATTTTCCATCTCAAATGCTTCCTTTTCCATTGACTTAAGAAAATGTTTTCTGGTAGACTTTCTTTTTCCGTCGTACCAAACACCGAAAAAATAATATTTTCTTAGAAAACGTTTTCCGCCTTAAACAAACGGAGCCTAAATGAGTCCGAACCTGAACCTCAATTTTAAGCTCGTTTAATAAATGAGCCAAACTTGAACATGACAGTATTCGGCTCGATTAGGCTCATGAACCTAGAGTATTTTTTTTTTGGTACACAAACCTAGAGTATATATGTATACCTCATAAGAATATCTCCTATAAGCCTAAATATGTTTAAACTTTTACATGTACATCATGAAAATTTATAACTTATCCATTAATAAACTTCGAAATGTACTATAAACGTAAAGTTTAATGTGATTTTATAATTTCATATAGTACGTACAAAATTAATTTTTTATTGAAGTTCTAGCTAGATTTGTATGAAAGTATAAATATATACAGTATTTTTGCCACGTTAAGGCTCGTGATTCATGAACAAACTTGCGTTCGACTCAAACCCAGACAAGCTTGACTCGTCAAATCTTCATTGAGCTCGAGCTCAGCTCGGGTTCCTTACGATTGGTAATGTAATGGTTGTTAGTTTTCTGTTTTTCAAAAACACGGGAAACATGTGGCGCTTGGTAAGCTTTTTCAGGGAATCAGCAAAATTTTAGTTGCGGGGACTAAAAAAACATTAGGATTCGCTGAACTTGGGCGGATTCAACCGTCACTGATCAAGTGAATGGTAGCTTCAACCATGTGTTCTCCCAAAATAGTGGAATAAAACAGGACCATGTGCACTCGATCAAGTACTAAATCTTTTTTCTTCTTTTATGTTTTGGTCTGACACTCAAGTTGATTTCTCCTGTTTTTTAACCGCGAAGAAGTGAGCGGTTATGTGGGCGTGCCGGACCAAATTGCAATCCAATGCATGTATAAGCGTGAATGTCTTGATCTGACTTTTGACGTAGATCCATTTACACAGTTTAAAGAAAGGGCCCTATGGTGATTCGAGGTTTGCAAGGACTTAATTATTTCCCCACCGAGTGTGGAAAAATGAGAACGTGAAATGAAAATCAAGCAAACTCCATTAACGGATTAACAAAGTTTTTTTTTTCTTTTTTTCTGACAAAGTTGATTGGAAAATGGAAAGGGGATAAAATACAAATTAGACTAGGCTAGATTAAAACAAACACAAACTCAACGGATTTGAGTGAAGTGCGAAATGGAAATGGAAATACTCCACTGGAAAGTAAGTTGGATAAAGTGTTGGGCTTGATTGGTGTTGGAATCCTTTTTCATCTTTAATTGAAAACGGGGTGGGTGTTGCGCACTCGGGTGCTATGAGCCCTCTACCTTGAGACCACAAACTCCATTTGAGTTTCCTACCTTCACACGAAGCTGCAAAGTGTCCCATGTTTGCATTTTTCCCTCCCTCATGGCAGTTACTGGCAATGTTTTGAAAACCAGACCGGACCGGCTTCAACCAGTTAAATTGTCGACTGGCCCTTAGTCCGGTCCAGATTAACCCAAAAACCGGCATTAATACAAAACCGGCATTTTCCTCTCATGGCGGTTACCGGAAGTTATCGAATGCTCCACTTCATTCTTGTGGGGAAAGAAATAGGGATGTGGGAGACAATTATGCTAGGGATACACCACTTCGTCACACCGCTAACCACACCAACATGCGTGGAATGCCCCTTGAACGAGGTCCATTCTTAGCTGAGTTTGTCGTTCGATTTTATGGGATTTCCCATAAAATCAATTGGATGATTTTATGGAATTTCACATTTTCGCACGTTGATTTTATGGGAAATCTCATAAAATCAACGTGCTAAAATGTGAAATTCCATAAAACCATCCCGTAAATTCCTAAGCTCTAATCACTTCCCCATAAAACATAGGCCAACCATCTAGACTTATGAAAACTGGACGAAGCTTTTCGGGTTGACTTGATCAAAATTAATTGGGCCTTATGCTCGATAAAATAGAAATAATGTGGCCCATTAAATTAACATGGACTTATATGTTTTTGAGCAAACCAATTAAAGCATAATCTTTATCTGGACATACTTGAGGGTTTGTGTCATTCAAGAGGCCAATTTAATTTGCTGGTAGTTCTGGGGCATTTAAGTCACAACCGCCTCCACTGATCAATAAACTTCTTTAGCACTAGTTAGGGTTTTTTTTTTTTTTTTCTTCCTTCTACAAGGTGTCCGGACCAACATTCGCACACCTCAACTAATCCTGGGAGACCAATCCAACCGTCCACTAGCAGGGGTCCCATTTAAAACACTAGTTATGTTTCAGGAATATCCAACAGTACACCCCCTTGAAAAGGGGCATATGGTACGTCCCGTTATGTATTATTTCGGTACTCGTTATGTACTTGTTACGCATAGTTTTGGTCAAATTAGGAACCGTTATGAATTTCAAAATTTTCACTATTCGCGCCACTATTCACGGTAACCTTGTTAGGTACAGTTTTGGTACTTGTTGTGAACCGTTATGGATTTTAAAATTTTCACTATTCACGGCAACCTATCAAAAAGTACGTAACAATATCAAAATCATACCTAATGGTGCGTATTGTATGCCTCTTTTCAAGGGAGCCTACCACTACCCCATAGATTTTCCCTAGGTTTCATCCTCTATGGCTCATTGTTACTTAGAGCATCTCCAACCCACTCACCTATTTTTTTCATCAAATTTTGCTTTTGATGACCTATGTGGCAATTTGATGCCTTATTTTTGTTGTTTTTAAAATTGTGATTCCAACCCACTTTACAAATACTTATCCATTTGATGAGTAAACGTTTTCTTTTAACTAGGTAACTAATTTGATGAGGAAGGAGGGGTCACCAATTTTGGTGTTCTCTTTTGATGTGTGGGTTGAAGCAGTGTTTTTCAACATTACTCATCAAAAAACTTGAAATTTGGTATTTGATGAGTGGGTTGGAGATGCTCTTAGGGGATTGCTTTTGCAATTGGTTGGATTAAGGGCAAAAGCAAGGATGGAGCTAAGAGGGGGGTTAGCAGAGGTTGTCACCCCGCTACAATTTGAAAAAACCCTACTATTACATTGAAAAAACATATGTCATTCAATTATATAGCATCGCCCTTCCTCCACCTATATAGCCCGCACCCTTATTGCAAAAATCATGGCTCCGTCCCTGTGGACAATATGGACATAATCTAAAATTGTGTTAGAACTTAGTATGCGAACGACTTTTTGAAGAAAAAACATTGTTAAGCTGAAAAACAGATAGAATAATTCTTTTTAGGGCCCAATGCTTCATTAAGCAAGAAGAACTCCCGTTGAGGAAGTCCCATATCACGGAAGCCAAGCGAAGACTTGACGTCTCCCAAGTCTCTCCATTCATTGCAACAGTAGCAACCTTTGCACCAAGCTTGCTCACAAGCAAGGCACTCGCCTAACTAAGGTCCTCGTTATCAAGGCTTCCAAGGCACACAACTAGTGCTTGCAAGGTTACCCGACTTAGCCAACATATATTGGGTCATCCTTGTAGCGCGCATCCCGTCAAGTTGCGAGACCTAATCACTGTCCCGCTAAGCATCGAGGGTCACTTACACGCCCACGATGTAATCCTCGTGCAAGCTTGCTTGCCAATTGCCCATTAAAGCCATTGCACGCCCATAACATTGCACTAGCGTGCCGCCCGAGTAAGGCAATTCTTTAATCGGCAGCTAACAAGTAGCATTACACCTTTCAACTAGCCAAGCACATAGTACTCGACACGCATTACGGCTTCATGCGTTATTCGATATCCAACAAGTTTGATGTAGCCTCCTTGTCACACATCTTAAGCCACTGATCCCCACAAGCATGGTTGAACCCGTACCAATGCCTATGAGTTGACACACGAGGTCATACATGGTGCTTCGGTAATTCATTCGATCTAGGACGAGTACCCAAAGGGTTAACACACGGGACATAGCGTGCACATCACTAAAACTCCGTCCCTTGAGAGGCACGCAGTGCCGGCACTCTTGTCGTTAATGGCACCGTCCATGGGGCTCCCAAAACCCACATGCATGGAGACTCTAAACACCCGTTATGAATGCCTAAAGTCCGCCCCTGGTTACCCACTTCTGTGCCCAAAGCTGACACCGAGGAGGCTGGTAGGTTGCCCCCCCCCCCTATATATGCGAAAAGAGATTTTCCCATATGGCAGGAAGAAACATCATTTTTGGCGAGGAGGGGACGTACATGACCCTTTAAAAATTCAATCGAACTCCGAGTCGTGCACCGTCAGGCGTAAATTGCTATGGACTCCTAATGACCTTTAGTAGGTTAGAAAAATGTCATAAAAATACTCGCTCCTTTACACAGCCGAGTTCTCAATAAATTTACGACAATACCACTAACCAATGCTAGTGAGCCAACAACTCCGTAGCTTGCACAACGTTTTACCCTTGTGTCATCCCCACTAACGAGAGTCACAAGCAGAGCCGGCTTTGGACATACGCCAAGGATGCGGCCGCATCTGACCCTCAAAATTTGACTAATTTTGTGCCCTCGGATATTTTATACCCTTATATATAGGTATACATCTAAACTTGATTATAAGAGCTTAATGACTATTTTTGTTGCGAAAATTGTGAGAAGGGTGGTGTTTACGTAATATAATTTGGATTAACGTATGTAATGATTATCAAGCTTTGTGATTATTATTTTTAATTATCGTATAGTCTTTTTTTTTTCTTTTTTCGTCTTATACAATGGGCTTCCAAAATAAAGTTCGCATCCGGCCTTAAAAAACTCAGAACCGACAGTAGTCACGAGCAAAACCATAGTCAAACTGGTAGATCGTGACACATAGAGATTCAGAAACTAGTGATAGAGACCCGTGAGATTTTGTAACAGCTGTTTGTACACTTCAAAATTTGGGAACCAAGGAGGCCGCTTCAAGTTTTGCAGTTCCTCTGGATCGTTAGAGCATCATTAGTGGTATACTCAAAAACAAAAATACTTAAAGATGAGTATTTTGATGCACAAAAGAGGCTCACAATGGCATTTGGATAAATACTCAAAGTTAATAATATTTTTTACAAATACTCAACTTTTGGCATTTAGATACTCAAAGTTAACAATATTTCTCAATAACCAAAACTCAATAACCAAATTTTGGGGACCACACCCTATCAAAAGTAACAACATTCTCTCTTCATTTTTCAAATACTTAATTCAAAACTCAATTTTTTGCACTTTCTCTAAAAAATTGAAATTATCAATTTATAATCTTTACCAAAAATATGTTCAAAATTGATCTCATTTTAAAGATATTGTGAATATCTATTAAATGGTACTAATATTACAAAAAGTATATGTAGAAATTTAAAGTTGTGTCCATTTTATGAATAAAAATAGAGTGAGTAATACGTTTTTTGATTATGGACACAAATGAACCATTGTAGAATGGTAGATACTCAAACTTATATATAAACTCATTAAATGAATACTTAAAATGTGATGTGACAATATTTAAGTATCCATATTTGAGTATACCACTAGTGATGTTCTTAGTTCAGTAAGATATCATACAATCCTTTGTAGTACCTTTTATTTTATTTTATTTTTTTGCTAGACGAATTGGATTTTATTTTATTTTCCTTCCTAAACCTTGAAAGATTACAAAAAAAACCAAAAATAGTTCAGTATGAATTATTGTAGGACAGCGAAGGCCAAACTCAAACCTATAGGTTGTGTTTGATAGTGGGTTTGAGAGGTGGGATAGGATTATTAAGGAGATGGGAGATACAAAATACATGTGTTGGTTGGATTTTTTTGGGGAGGATTAACATTCACAACGGACTACCAATCCCCCAAACCAATGGGATTACCCATACCAAGGGGGGTGTTACTCCCAATCCCATCCGGTGGGATAGAAGGTGGGAACCAATGGGATTTCCTGCCAAAGTGGGTTTTCTTTTTTTTCTTTTTTTTTTGGGTGCAATGAAGTGGGTTTTCAGGACATGGCCGGGGTTTCCGTAGTGAGTCAAGTCACTACATCCCCATAGTGATCTCAATTGTGGGCCCTCTGAAATATTCATTTGAGATCAGAACCGTTCATTTTTTCATGAATGTTGAGCATATCATGAGTACAAAAAATTATGATACACACCCCTATAAAAGTTACGAATTTTTTATAAAAGTCACGATTTTTTTTTATAAAAGTTTCGAGACACAACTAAATGTTACGAATAATAGAAAATGTTATGAATCATTTTGCTGAAAAATTACAAAACACTAAAAAATGTTACGATTGTCAGTGAGGTGGCACAATCCGGACCATACAATTGGTGCATATGGTTACAAAACAAAGCGATGTTATAGATTACGAGTGAAAATTTTATTTTGGATTTGCGAGGGATGAGTCATATCAGAAAAACGAAAACTACAGTATCTAATTCTGAATGAATTCGAGTTTTTGGGAATTGGGTTAAGAGTTTTCTTCATTTAGTATATTATGAACAAAATAAAAAATAAATAAAACAATTTAAATCTTATGGGCTCCGGATTGCTATATGTCTGCAGCGTCTACCGATCACTGATCTATAGAACAATTATATATGTAGATAGACATAATATTCAAGTTGTCTTTAGGCGCGCGTAGATCAGAATTATTGAAGGTACTATGATAATTTGGTTATAAGCTAAACATAAGCAAACTATTGATTATGAGATAAATACATATCACATATATTCATTTTAAAAAGATTGTCCGCTTTTTGCAAAACAAGAACTTAATTTTTATTTAAAACAAAAAATTCATACTTTATTCCACAAAAGGAGAGAGTTCATTGATATTTAGAAATTTGAGGAAAAAATTAGATTTGTGACAAAGATTAATACATTTAAACGGTTTTGCGTAGTGGATAATATGTTATAGAATGGAGGGACTAGTAAGCAAGAAAATCATGTCTTTTTATCGAGTCTCAGCTCATTTGATTTCTTATTTCATTATTGGTTTTAAATATATAGAAATAAGCAACATGGATTTTAAGTCATTTCAGTTAGCAATGCATGCATTGCTTACTTGCTTATACTGGGTGTGTGTTTTTTTTGTTTGTTTTTTTTTTCTCATAATGCAATTAAGCAACCGAGATTATGTAAATGAGCCAAAAAAAAAGGAGATAAGAGATCTTTTTTTGGGACGCGAAGAAATAAAAGATGATGAGGTGTCCCAAAACATTAGTAGAAAGATATGTCCCATTCTTTATTACTGTAATTGATTATTGAGTAGAGAGTTTACAGACCAATTCTTTTTTCCCCTCAACGGTCAGGATTGTCCGGGTTTACTTAAGCGTACATCGACTAATCCCCTCCCCTATCAAGTCAAAGGCGGTCATCCACACTAAGACTAGGGGATTCACGAGAAAAAACTTTCTTGTGGCCTAACTCTCTAATCTTATCCTGATAAATTGTATAGGGAACATATCTATTAACCAACTGGACTAACTTGGTGGTTGGAGACCAATTCAAAGTGACACTCTTCTAAATTTATATTTGTTGTCTACAGGCATTAAATTGTGCTAATTATATCACATTACGTATTGAATTGAGTTTTCCTAATTATGGGTTAACAATGGAAGATATTGTTTTATTCTACTGTAGGGAGACCTATTCAAAATGAAACCATTGATTTTAATTTGGTTATAAATAAATACTTATCACATTCGTTTCAAAAAGATTATCCACTTTGCAAAGCAAGAAAACCAAAAAAAAAAATCATTTTTGTCAAAAACAAAGAAATCAAACTTTATTCCACAAAACGAGAGAGTTCATTGATATTAATTTGCGGAAAAAAATTAGATTTTTGACAAAGATAATTTCATTTTAATTCTTTTGCGTAGTGGATAATATTTTTCGAATGGATTGACTAATAAGCAAGAAAACCATGTCTTTTTATTGAGTTTGATTGGATTTAAATCTATAGTATAAAAGGGCTCAGTTTTTTGAAATTTTTATATTTTCAGCCATTGGATTCAATGGATGGTCGAGATTGATTTTCACGCCAGCCCTCAAGGGGCTTAGATCGATTAAACTTTTAATCAATGGCCAAGATGCATTTTCGGGCTCAGATTTTGCCGCCTAAATGGTCAGTCATACTTGGAAACCCAAAAACGTTGCATATTTTGATACTCTCTCTCTCTCTCTCTCTTTCTCTCTCTCTCTCTCTCACACACACACACACATGATTACTGATTTGGGAACACAAAATTCCACTCTCTCTTCAATCACGTAACAGCCACCATTGAAAAGGAAAGCTTCAATCGTGTAACAGCCAAGATTAATTTTGTCGTCTATCTTTTCTATATTCCCATCGTGAGCAATTATCACTTTTATTCCTCTCACTCTCTCTCTCCCTCCCTACCTTATTCCTTTTCCTATTTTTCAATCATAATCTATATTTGAAAGGGCTCAGTTTTTTAAATCTCTCATATGGTCAGCCCCTCCTCCCATCAACATTGTTGCATCGATAACCTCCAGCTCATCTAGAACCTTTGTTTCCATGGCCATTGCACGCGTCTTCCTCTCCAGAGACGATTGAATCCTAAACAATAATCAAGTATGGAGCTAAAAAATATTTCTCATACTACTTTTTGGAGGTAAAGCTGATTTTTGTTGTTCTTTTATGGGAATGATCATGTGAAAATGCGTTGTTTTCTCCATTACAGATTTGCATTCTTGGGGTCTTATAAATGTACAACATGTTCGGCTGAGAGTGGTGAATGTGGGCTAACCGCATATATTCATTGATTTTACTACAGTATGAAACTGGGAAGCAAGACCAGCGAACAAAGAATGTAAAGGAGTAAAGAACAAAAACAAAATAGAAAAAGACAGAAATCTGTGAGTCGGTTAGGGCATCCACAGTGGACTCTTAAAATAGCTCCTAAGTGTGACTCGTAACATTTAGCAACTCATTTGCTCAATTATGGTTTTCAATGGGCTCCCCATAGAAGCTCCTAAGGATAGTTCATTAGCACGGCCTCTACTACATTAGCTAAGTTTAGGGAGGGAGTTACAAGTGAGAAGAAGAGAGAGAAAGAGAGAAGTTTAGAGGGAGGGAGGAAATGGGGGACCCACTTACCATTTTTTGTGCATAAATAATCTTAGGACATAGTCTTAGAGCCAATTTTAGAGAGTTCATTGTAGTACTCTCACACTCTTAAATTAGCATATTCTTAACACACAAAATTGGATCCCACTTTTGCTTATGTGTCTATTTTTAGGAGCCAAATTTAAAGAGTCCACTGTGGATGCCCTGGCAGCCTGGCTTGTTGTATTTTTATTTTTTTTGTGAATGTCAAGCTGCAATTTTCATCACATTGTGTTTAGTTGAGCTCTATTATTTTGATGCTTTTATTGGAAACCTTCTACGAATGGGTTTCGGAATATCATTCAAGTATTTCATACTCAAACTTCATTCGTTGAAGTGCCTTCAAGCACAAGTCATTCGCTAGTATATAGATAGAAGTAAGCAACATATGCAGATTAAGATTTGGCGATTTGGCGAAAAGGAGGTGATGGCGATTTGGCGATTCACGTGATCACCACTTTCCGCTCGATTCTTCCTTCAATCTCCTGTGGGTAACTTTGATTTGGCTCTTCTCTTCTTTGTTTTTTCCTTTTGTCTTGATCTCATGGAATTCTGATGGAGTTGGGTAAGGATTTTCCCCCTTTAACACCAACCTCATTAAACCATAATTCGAAAATTCGTTCTGCTTCTCCCTTATTGAATATGGATAAGGATTTGAGTTCTGAACCCATAGTTGGTAATTCTGGGAGAGTTTTGTGTCCCGGTATGGTGGATAGTCATGCGGCTATTCAAGAATTGCAGGCTGAACTTCTTGCTCTTAGGAAAGAGCTAGCGTCTGCGAAATCTGTGTCTAGCGGTCCTGTGGGTGTTCCCCCTAAGTGGACTGAAGTAGTGGGTCAACGTTCGACGGCTTCTCGTATGAACCTTACTTACTTTCCTCCTACCTTTTTGGATGCGAAAGTTGTGGTGTCTCCTCCATCTGGTGTTGAGGAAGATGGTTGTGCGCAATGGGCAGATTGCGTGGTGGGGTATTTCATTGACAAGTCTATTCCATTCCTGGTTGTCAAGAAGATAGTTACAACAATTTGGGCAAAGTTCGGGGTGATAAGGGTTTCTTTTTCTTTAAGTTTTCTCAGGAAGGTGCCATTCGGAAGGTCATTGAGTCTGGTCTGTGGCACATTGCTGGGAATCTAATGGTTCTGCAGCCATGGAAACCTCAAATGTCTCTAGTTAGGGAGCAGTTAACTAAGATCCCTATTTGGGTGCAGCTTCATAATGTACCCTTGGAATTTTGGAATGAGCAAGGTCTGAGTTATATTGCAAGTGTCTGTGGACAGCCTCTATATGCTGATGATTTGACTGAGAAATGTCAGCGCTTGAGCTATGCCAAAGTATGTGTGGAGGTTGAAACCACTTCTGTTTTTCCTGACTCTGTGGAGGTGGTGTTCTCTAATGGGAAGAGTGCAGTTGTTTCAGTTCAGTATCCTTAGAAGCCTTCACGATGCTCTGTGTGTGGGATTTTCGGCCATTCGACTGAAAATTGCCCTAAGAAGGAAAAGGTGGTCCCTACTACGATGGATGGGTTGCATGTTTCTCCTGTGGATGTGGTAGTTCAGCAAGCTGCCTCAGGTTTGGATAGTCCTAGTCATGCGGTTCAGTTGGGTGAGGTCCCTATTGGTGTGGTTCCTGTTCCACATACAGAGCTTAGTCAGCACGTTGTAGGGGATTTTGCTGAGGTTTCTCCAGTTTCAAAGGGGTCAAAAGGTAAGGATTTGTCCCATCCTCGTTCTGCAGGAAGGGCTTCTGGGAGTTCTTCTTGTCAGGTGCCTGGTAAGGGTTTTTTCATCAATACTTTTTCTGTTCTGGAATCTACTCTCCCTGATGATGAAGTGTTTGAAAAGGATCTGTTGCAGCAAGAGGTTGTGAATGTGGGTGTTCCTACATCTGTGGGAATTGTTGATCCTGTTGTTTCTTGCCCTAGTGGTGGTGTTTTGGTTTCCCCTAAAGTTGTTCCTGTTCATCAAAAAAAGAAGGGCAGGCCCAAGGGTGGGGGTGGTGGTAATTCCAAGCAAAACTAAATCATGTCCAATGATTAAGCTTGTGTCTTGGAATATCAGAGGGCTTAATAATCCCCTTAAACAAAAGGAGGTTTATTCTTTTGTTTCTTCTTAGAAACTTCAGTTGTTTGGTGTTCTTGAAACAAAGGTTCGAGCTGAAAATTTAGCTTCTACTGTTGCTCGATGTTTTCCTGTCCATTGGAGTTGTTTTACTAATTTGGGGCTGAACCCAGTTGCTAGTATATTTGTTGCATGGGATCCTCAGATTCTCGTTGTTGACATTCTTCATGTTTCTGTTCAAATGATTTGTGCTAAAGTTCTGATTGCTGCCTCTCAGAGGGTGTTTTTCCTGTCCATAGTTTATGGGTCTAATAATGTTGCTGAAAGAAGAGTTCTCTGGCATGACTTTCGAGCTTTTAATTCTATCTGTGGGGATTCTGCTTGGATTCTGATGGGTGATTTCAATATAGTGAGGAAAATATCTGAGCGGTTGCACGGTTTTGATAGCAATGCTGTTGGTGACTTTAATAATTGTCTTGATGAATTGGAATTGGAGGATATGCCTACTAAAGGCTTTTGGTTTTCTTGGTCAAATAAGAGGGGAGGGCTAGGAGATAATAAGAGCAAGCTTGATCGAGCACTTGTTAATCTGTGCTGGCTCAATGAGAAGAAGAGAGAGAAAGAGAGAAGTTTAGAGGGAGGGAGGAAATGAGGGACCCACTTACCATTTTTTGTGCATAAATAATCTTAGAACATAGTCTTAGAGCTAATTTTAGAGAGTTCATTGGAGTACTCTCACACTCTTAAATTAGCATATTCTTAACACACAAAATTGGATCCCACTTTTGCTTATGTGTCTACTTTTAGGAGCCAAATTTAAAGAGTCCACTGTGGATGCCCTGGCAGCCTGGCTTGTTGTATTTTTATTTTTTTTGTGAATGTCAAGCTGCAATTTTCATCACATTGTGTTTAGTTGAGCTCTATTATTTTGATGCTTTTATTGGAAACCTTCTACGAATGGGTTTCGGAATATCATTCAAGTATTTCATACTCAAACTTCATTCGTTGAAGTGCCTTCAAGCACAAGTCATTCGCTAGTATATATATAGAAGTAAGCAACATACGCAGATTAAGTAATTTCAGTTAGGAATGCATTCCTTGCTTGCTTAGGGGGTGTTTGGGAGCCTACTTTTCAGCTTTTCATTTTTGACTTTTTAGCTTTTTGGCTTTTTGGATTATGGTCAGAATGAGTTTTGAATTTTGGTCAGAATGAGTTTTGAATTTGGTAGGAGTGTTTGGGAGAAATGTACAGAATGAGTTTTGTAAGAATGAGAATGAGAAAATGAGGGTGGGAGTTAATTCTTGGATTCTGCTTCTAAACATTAGAATGAAGAATTCATTCTGGAAAATGGGTTTTCAGAAACTGGTGCCCAAACACCCAAAATCCCAAAATCAAAAGTTGAAAATGCAAATCCACATCGCCCAAACACCCCTTCTTCTGTGGGTGTCTTTTTTTTTTTTATACTGCAATTAAGCAACCGAGATTATGCAAGAGCGCACTCTTATTTGCTTATTACTTATTTAAAGCAAATAAACAAGTCCACGCGATAATTTAATGATTTTTTTTTTGGACGCGAAGGAATAAAAGATGATGAGGTTTCCCCAAACATTGGTAGAAAGAAATGTCTCATCTTCTATATTCCAATCCAAAGCTATTTTTGTCCTAGTCATGTTTTTTATCTCAGTCATCATATTGCATTTTATCCATCTCTCTGCTAACTCACTCCCTCTCTCTCTCTATCCCTTTTCTCCACCGACCCACCACACCCAAAATTTCAAAGTAGATTCTCTCTCTCTCATTTTCGAAGTTCAAACCACATTCTTTTATCACGACCTCCTCTCTTTCCCCCTTTCTGAAACTCGAAAGACCATAAAGAATAGGCATGGGCACGTGCGTTGGTTGCTCAAGCCGTAAAGGCACGGGCATGCACTATTCTCTATAGAGTAGAGAGTCTAGAGACCAATTTTTTTTTTCCTCGAAGGTCAGGGGTGTCCAGGCAAACTTACGTGTACCTCGATTAATCCCCTCTCCTGTCTAGTCAAAGACAGTCATCTACATCGAGTCATCTATGTCGAGACTAATGAATTCACAAGAAAATTCTTTCCTGTAGCCTAACCCCAATAATCCAACCTGATGAATTGTGCTGGGAACATACCCGGCCAACTAGACTAATCTGGCTACTGAGACCAATTCAAAAGTGTCACTCGTCTAAATTTATATTTGTTGTCTATAGGCATTAAATTGTACTAATAATTTCACATTACGTATTGAATTGAGTTTTCCTAATTATGGGTAACAATGGAATATAATGTTTTGTTCCCTACTGTAGGGAGAGCAATTCAAAATGGAACTATCTTTTTGTTATAATAATTTCACAAGATTTGCAGTTTGAGTTGCTAAGAAACTTTAACCACGCAACCAACGGGGTCTAACTCAGTTGGTCACTCTTGTACACTCTTAACTGGGTGGTCAAACTCCTAACTGGGTTATCAATGGATCAAATCTTGTTGAAGGTACAAATCTATAATTCCTCCCTTAGAGGGGCTCTTCCTTTCTTCTTTTTTTCTTATCTATGATGTGCTTTTTTGTGTGTTAGACCTAAGTTGTTTGGTTTGGTTATCTCGTTGACACTCACATACAATTGATATAGTGTCTCATGGTTTGTAGATTATAATTTATACATGATGTAAATGATCTCTTCTATCGATTGACAAAAAAAAAAAAAAAAACTAGCGGGTAGAAGAACTCGTAGAGAATTAGTCCGATTTCTCAGAGTGGCCAAACGTGCCCTTAATGTAAAATTGGAATTGTCAAAAAATAATTAGAATTGTGATCTCTAAACCCAGAAGCAAAAAACATTCTAATTTACTAATGTTGCATTGGACCAACTAATAAATTGATAGAACCTTTGTACACTGGACTTAGAACTTCACGTAGCTCAAGGACCAACAGTAATCTTCGCCCCAATTCCAATGTAAAAAAAGGGGAAAATTATAAACATGCCCACAAGTTTAAGCCCAATGACAAATTAAATCCCAAATCTCCATTTATTTTGAACTCTCTCTTGTGAGGGGCAGATAGCAATGTCTGCTTTCCATCAACATCTATAATATTGTCGGTAAACAAACTTTTAACAAAAGATGTTGACCATTTGCCATCTCCTCTCCAAGTATTTTTTTTTTCTCTAGATTGGCCTACTTTGTTTTTTGTTTTTATTTAAACTCTTATTCTAGCTGTTTCAAATTTTCAGCAATTCATGTTTACTTGTCGCGGGCAAAAGTAACAATATTGTAATAGTTCTTGCTCATGTTGGTGATGAAATCCAATGGGAATAGGCAAAAGATAAGGTTGTGCATTCGACTCGTTGATAAGTCATGTGGTTCCTTCCCTGTATAGATTCCACATGAAAAATAAGTCGGATCATGAGAGTTTTCATGTGAGCAAAGATGGAACTTAAAATTTTGGATTGACAATCGCATTAAAACAGTCCTTACTCCCCTTTGCCTGGCCTTACATTCCTCTCCATAAAATTCTCGTATAAGATAAAAAAAAAATATCTATTTCATACTTTATAAATTTTTGACAATACGTGTCAAAATAACCTTTTTGATCTCTCCATATATCTTTTCCATAAGCATCACTTACAATATTCAAGCTACGTATTATGCTCAAAACAAACAACTTTATTGGCCTCTTGACTTATTATTGTCGTAGAAGTATAGATGAAGGAAAGGGTTGCCAATAGACTATTGCTCCCCTTAAGTTTTTCATTTTTATGGTACAATGGATCCTTCACAGTCTCCAATTTTCATTGAACCAAGCAATCTAAATCTTTGTCGTCCATCTCAGCAACTAGTGGCTGAGATCTGATGATAGTATCTTACCGGCACAATTAGACACTTACCGATAGGAATTGAACTGTCTGATCCAATCCAAAAAAAGAACATTTGAGGTTCCAAACTAGAGCTGCAAACGAGTTGAGCCAAGCTTTGTAGAGCTCGAGCTCGGCTCGTTAACAAACGAGCCGAGCCCTTAACGAAGCTAGGGTAATTTACTTAACGAGCTGAGTCTATATAAACGAGTCGAGCTTTACCGAGCTTGTATACAAAACGAGCTTAAAACTCGAGCTCGAGCTCAGCTAAGCTTGAGCACTAAACGATCCGAGCCATGAGTGGCTCGCGAGCAGCCCGATTCATTTGCAGCCCTTTTCCATGACAAAAGAAAAAAGGCAGGGTTATGTTTTGCTACAAGGGTCAAACTCTAGGATTCGTGTTGCTATTTCCCCCCGAAACCAATGATATATCGATAACGAGCAGCTATCTCGACACGTGTCGCTTAGCCTTTGACTCGGCGGAGCCACCGGAGCAAGAAATTTCGTTCCTCCCTTTACAACAATATATATATATATATATATTGAACGCCAAAAACGAATTTCCCTTCACATTTCCAGAGAGAGAGAAAGAGGAGAGAGATTTGGTTGCATTTGGAAATCATTTGAGTTTCATCTCACACAGTACCTCCTCCATTCCACCTTCCCTTGCTCCACCTCCTATATTACACGCCCACACACACGTATACAAAATTTCCTGCAAATTTTCTAGAGAGAGAAAGAAAAAGAGAGGAGAGAGATGATTCCTTTGAAAGGAGACGAATCTCGCAATTAGAAAGTGAAACACGAGTCTACGTGCAACGATCGGAGCAACTTTCATTTCATTTCATTTCGTAACTCGATCCAGATCCAAACCCTAACCCTAGCTCTTCGCTCTCTTTTAGTAGATCGATTCGATTGACTGACGATCGGTGGCTCAGATCGGAGGGTGAGAGAGAGAGAGGAGAGAAAATGCCTACGCAGGGGGATCTGGATCGGCAGATCGAGCACTTGATGGAGTGCAAGCCTTTGACGGAAGCGGAGGTGAAGACGCTGTGCGATCAAGCTAGGGCTATTCTGGTGGAGGAATGGAATGTACAGCCGGTCAAGTGTCCTGTTACGGTCTGTGGTGATATTCACGGACAGTTTTACGATCTGATCGAGCTGTTTCGGATAGGCGGAAATGCGCCCGATACTAATTATCTTTTCATGGGGGATTATGTTGGTGAGAGTCTTTTACAATTATTACAAGATCGATTATGTGATTTATTTGATTGTGGAGTTTATTATTGTGCAATGATTGGGTTTGTTGCACCAATGATTAGATTTGTTGCACGTACTTGAGTGTTTGATTCATCTATTCTAACGATACGGGACTTAGCGAAATGCCTGGTCAAGTGTCCTGTTACGGTCTTCAGTTTGAGCAATGCTAAGAACAAAAAACACAACTATGTCCAGAACAGTTCGATGCATGTGGCCCTGCATACATGGTTTTCCCCAGGGTTGTGTTCCTAGATTTTTTGTTTCTGCTTGGTTTGATTCTAGAGTTTGTTACTGTGCAATGATTGGCTTTATTACATGTAGTAGGTTAAGATTGTCAGGTGCACGTGTGACGTGAGTGTTCGATTTATCTTATTCCCAGGCTAAGTCACATAATGCGTGTATGTGAGTAGGACATAATGCGCCTACGTGAGTAGGAGCGCAGGTGCATAAGTGGCTTTCAAAAATATCGTATGCTACTAAAATTTGCTAGAGCAACGATTGAGAGCAGGAGCGCCGGAGGTCCTTAATGAAGGATTATGTGACTAGGTTCCCAGGTCAATTATATGGGACTTGGCAAAATAACCATTTATCTGCGTATTATTTTATTTTATTTTATAGCTTAAATGGTCTTCATATTGTTACGTTGAGCATTTCATGCCATGGCTTGCTAGTTTTGTGCGTAGTTGTAACCTCGGTATCAATGGCATATATAAAGACTAAAGACAGCTTGAAGTACAGAAAAAAAAGTCTTTATTACCATTGCGAGATAAAGAAGAATAGTCAAACTACCGTAAGATGTACATTCAGCGGTGAGTTACCATAAAGTTGGAACTCCCTCTCTCTATTACATCACTGAGTGAGAAGAAAGAAAAAGTGAATAAATTTATGAATTTGGCGTTCCTTTCTCTTTATTTCTTTTGCCTTTGAGCTCGAAGCTTCGACGAATTTCGGCTATGACAAGTGGTCCAGTGCCCCACTATCTGAATAGCCGTAACAAAGCTACCTGAAATAAGGCATGGTGCACCTTGGAGTGAAATTGAGGAACAGCCTCTTGCTAGAGAATCTTTACAATGTTTCACTAAATATGTTTCTTAGCTGAATTTTTGAGTAAATGTTTGATACAAACACTGTTTCTTTACGCAAAGTGCCGGGTGTTGAACGTGGGTACTTGTACATTTCGCAGAGTACATTGTGACATAGATGGTTGGATCATTTTCACATCATTTCCTTTTGAATGTGTTTTGTAGGGAATTTTGGGGGCGTGTCATTGTTGATTGTGTTATGATTGAATGGCGCAGGTCCAATTTGTTTATCTTGCTTGCCTAATAGCGTAACAGGAATTAGTCAATTAGGCTATAGAAATACTTATTGTTTAGCTGAGGTTCTTTGTGATATTATCATTTATTGACTGTGCTACAAGATAATTTGGCAATCAATATGGGAATGGAGAAACTACATGGCCTAATAAAAGATTTATAGCTTACTTACGATCGCAGTTAATTGGTTTTTTAGGTAAACATTTCGTACTGAATATAACAAGCCAACCTCAAATACCTTGCATGCTGGATACAAGCTTGAGAAAAACTTTTGTACTTGGATTGACTGCAACCTGAGCTCACCTTGCATCTGGACTAGTCGAGCTAAGCTTGAACTCAACCACAATACTTGGATTGGATCAGCTCTTCACCCCTACAATGGCTAGACTGGCCTATGTTACCAGAAAATGATAATACCATATCGACTTGCGTATCGAAAAGCCCGATCAACAACATGGTACAATATTGTTTTTATGTTGGTAAAAATCTAGATCAAGCGTAGATTTGCAAGGCTATTTGAAGGAATTGGTCAAAATACTCCTGCAAAAGTCTTTTACATGGATAATGAGGAGTTGTTTCATTGGATGTTTATCGTTTGCAAGAAGTAAATTTTAGCATGGTAAAATATTGAAGCATAACCCTATCGTACCTTGGGGCATTTAGCGTGCTGGGTTCCCTTTCCCGTTTCCGTTCCTCATACTGAAATGATCCTCGTTCTAGGTAACCCTGGGACAAACTCAGTATATTATTAACATTGTTCTTTGGTCTTGGAGCTAAGAACACTTATAGCAGGAGAGGAAAAAGCAATTTGGTTAGAATCTAGAAAGTTATGAGAAGCTTAAAAGAACCGTAAGTGGGTTGTTGCAGAGACCTATTGGTCCATGAGTTCAAATTAACATTGGTGAAACAATTAAGAAATTGAGGTTAGATAACTTTGATTGTTGAAATAATCTCTATCTACGCGTTTATGGTTAACAATCGTTCATTTATGGTTGTTGGTCAAAACTTGGCAAAGATTAACGGTTCAGCTAACGGTTTTGCTATGGAATGGCTGAGAATTTTTTCAAATTTCTTGGCCCTGTGAACTTGCTTGCTCTCTAGTGTTTTTGTTTGTGAGTTTTTTTTTTCCAACTTTTGTTTGTGAGTTCAGTTCACAATATGTTTCTTTCCATTCTATCTAATGGTATGATATGTGTTGCATGAAATTTAACTCCTCTACGGTTCTTTGAAATTTAATGTCTTTTGAATCTCATAGCATTCTATTTGTTATTTCAACGATGTCCTGATAGAAAATATTATTTTACTGCAGATCGTGGGTACTATTCAGTGGAGACTGTCACACTTTTAGTGGCTCTGAAAGTTCGTTATAGGGATAGAATTACAATCCTTAGAGGAAATCATGAGAGCCGGCAAATTACGCAAGTGTAAGCCCTTTTCCTTATGTATTTGGCATGATGTAGTTGATGTAAACATGAAAACAATGTCAGCCACTCAGCCAGACCTTTTGAAATTGAGCCAGGGTTTGAATTCCGAGGGCCTTCTGCCATTATGCTACCGTTGTCCATCATTATGACTAAATTCACAAATGTTTTCTAGAACTCTTTCCCCATGTAGATTGGCATTTGATGCTTACACAACTTTAGTGAAATGCTTCTTTGCTTTCTATAAGGATTCCTTGCTATATCTCGTTTCTGAATCTTGTATCTCATGCCTTATAATAGATGTCCATATAAGTTTCGTAGTAGTTGTTATAATCATATTCAAATAGGAGTTTGGGGTGCAAATGTGTGTCATAGGCTTTTTTGTTTTTGGGTCGGCGTGTGCCATTGGTTTTAGATTTAGTGTAATCTATCTTGACGACGCTATGACAAGGCTAGATCTCATACTTCTTGAAAGTTAAATCCTTGCTTTTATCTTTTAAAGGGCATAGTGACATAAAGTTAAACTTTATGCATAAAATGGAAGTCTTGTAGTGTTATCTAGCAAACTCGACTATTGATATATGTTGGTTCACATACAACTAAGCATATCAGATGCATATTTGACACTTTTACCCAAGTGTTGTTGCTGCACTGCTACATGGCAAATTTTGAAGAGGCTGTTCCATGAATTTTCAAGTGAGTGGGATTATATTATTGTTGAGTTTGAGTAATATAGTATTATGGATTCAGTTGAGCCGTGAATTATGTGGCACTCATCCATTTGCGAAGAAATACACCTAAGAGTATGTTTTGATTCTTTGATAACCTAAATTTTTAAGAGTGCAAGACAGCTATTGAGTAAAACATGTGAGAAGTCTATATTGTGTTAAAGATGGGTCAGGGATTATATAGTTGGAAGTAGTAGAACCAAGAAGGACAATCCTGTTGACAGTTGAGACAATCCAATGATGTGCCATAAGGGATATGTTGCAAGAGAGTATGGTTTAAGGGCCTATTGGGACTAGGAGAAAGCTGAAAAGTTTGTTGTTTGATGTCATAGCCTTGATGATGACTGAGCAGTCGGATGAACAATGTATTAATGTCAAAACAGGACTCAGTGATCCATGTATCTTAGCTTACTCAGTTGGTTATCCGCTTTCAAAGCCGAAGTTATGAATCTCATACCGGCTAACGTACCATAGCAGAAGAACAACGGAATACACAACACCATGTTCCTTTCCGGCTTAAATACCGCTCAGTTACAGCTGTGTCAGGATGTTCCAGCGCATTTTGGCCATTTTTTGGTTCTTGTTCTGTACAAAAATAAAGGTTCTCGACTTGATTGACAAAAAGAGAACTTGAGTGGGAGAGGAGAGTGTAAAACTTGGGGTTGCATTACTAATCTATGCACAGAAAACGTGAGAAGCCTGAGTCGCCGGAGTAGTACAATGTTATGGTTAAACATGCCGGAGAAGTGTATGTTGCCAAAGACTGTTCTCCCAGCCTCTCTCTCTTCCGTCTCTCCACCTCACCCACCAGTCAATTTTAATCTGTTTGTTTCACTATGTTATTCCAGATCTGATCCTGAGGTTTTAGTCTGGCAACTTGGATGTTTAGGTTAGCTTAGTAAAACATGTTTTTTTCAATCTGTTATGAAGGTGACTTGGGTAAAGTAAGAATTGGGGTTCTTTCTTATGGTTTTCGGCTAGAGTTCAATTGCAACTAAACTAATTGGAATATAATTTTTATCTCCAAAGTCCAAACATCTACATGTAAATATCATGTATATCTAGATATGTAATATAGTTTTTGTATCGGCTATGCTTTTCAGACCCCATACACTAATCAATTGGGGATTATGTTAACATTACCCATGTGGCCATGTTCAATGCGAATGTAAGCAGTTGCGATAACTTCGAAACGCTACACCGGAATACTCCGAAAAAAATGGAGGTCTCTCGACTTTGTGAGCTCTCATTACCATTTTATTTTTTCCTCTTTTTTCCCAGGTATGGTTTCTATGATGAATGCTTGAGGAAGTATGGAAATGCCAATGTCTGGAAGTATTTTACTGACCTTTTTGATTATCTGCCCCTTACAGCTCTAATTGAGAGTCAGGTTTGAGTTGTGCATTCTACTCATTACATTTTGATTAGTCTTTTGAAACAGTTCTGACATCCATATACATTTTGATTGTAGATTTTCTGTTTGCATGGTGGACTTTCTCCATCCTTGGATACACTAGATAATATCCGAGCCTTGGACCGTATACAGGAGGTACAATAGTGATCATAATCCTCGAGTTTTTATCCTTTGAGATGTGATAGGACTTCTAAATCTGGTCAATGCTATGCATAGCCATGTCTATTTCTTCTTTTAATAGTTGAAAACCCTCTTTCAATTTATTCCTGTGATTTGGAGTGTGTATAGAATCTATAGATGGTTGTGGAGTTTGTTGAACGTGGATATAAGAACTCACTTGGCTATTAATTTAGATGCAATAGCTTTCTGTATACTGCATTGGGATATTGTCACTTGGAATTATTTGCGACTATATTCTTTACCCTCTCTATCAGGAAGCCTCAAGAATACACGTTTGAGTCTTGACTCTTGAATGCTCAGTTTTTGTGATTCTTTCCCCGAGAGAAGTACTAACTATTGTGCTGAGTCTGCTGACTAGTGATTCACGAAATGCTCCATTTAGACCCTGTTGCTTCTCAACTTGGAACATAGATTAATGTGTTGGTCTCTATACTCTAATGAACTTCCATTTTCCTTCCATGTAAATATCTTTTTCCGCATTTTTTATGTTTGTGCTTATGTGGGTGGGTCGGTGTAGGTTCCACATGAAGGGCCAATGTGTGATCTGTTGTGGTCTGACCCGGACGATCGATGTGGGTGGGGAATATCTCCACGCGGAGCTGGTTATACTTTTGGACAGGACATAGCAGCTCAGTTCAACCATACCAATGGGCTCACTCTCATCTCAAGAGCCCACCAGCTTGTCATGGAGGGTTACAATTGGTGTCAGGTTTGGAAAAAACGAAACAAATCTAAGGGAAATGATTTTAACACACTCTCCTTGTTACATCACTCCTTTATTGGTCTTTATGCGTGTGGATTTGCGGTGTTGCTCCTTATTTGTCATAATTTACTATGAACTGAATGAAATTTTAATTTTGTAATTCTAATTGAGTGAAGACCAAAAAGGAGTGTGTTACAAAAGGGGGAGTGTTAAAACCCATTTCCCTTTGACAAACTTTTACCTTCTTGTTTCATCTACTTTAGTCGTACTTTTCTTTACTGTTGGTATTCTTGCATTTTGTCTAGGAAAAGAATGTGGTGACAGTCTTTAGCGCTCCTAACTACTGTTACCGTTGTGGGAATATGGCTGCCATACTGGAAATTGGGGAAAACATGGAGCAGAATTTCCTTCAGTTTGATCCAGCACCTCGACAAATTGAGCCAGACACTACACGCAAGACTCCTGATTATTTTTTGTGATCTCTCAATACATCAATCGGCTGTAGCACTTGTCGCTTGCCCGCGTGTCAACATAGATGTGTTTTAAGAGCGGAGTTTTTGTTGTTTGAGGGTTTCATTGTCAACATCATCATTCTTTCGGTTGGAGTTTGCCCTGCTGCTGCTGACTTTGGTTATGTGCTCGAAAGAACTCGAGACCTGATCAAAGGTGCCATGTCCTTTTTTTTTTTTTTTTCCTTTGTATATTTTTCGAGAGGAGGAAGCAGCAATAACGTGGTATATTGTGTTCCTGTAATTTCGCAATTTAAGGTAGAAATGAGATTTTGGCCGCGAGGGAGATGCATGGTTTCTTTCCACCTTGCAACCTGCTGAGATCGTTTGACCTCATTGGACAATGAATCTATGATCATTATAGTTTCTGTAATTGAGGTATCCATGCTTCTAATCTTGCTGTAGATCGGATTCACTGCGGTGGTTGTGTGCTTATTTCTATTCATGAAAAGGAAGGCGCGTGATTCTCTTTGAAGGATTAGGAGTCTTGGACTCCCATTATTCCACTTTTCGAGAACTTCCTAATGGTGCAATGTTCTTTTGAGAATGTTCCATAACTTACAGAGCTTGACGCCCTCATCCAACCATTTACTCCACTCGGACCTTCTTCAATCTTGTGACACACTGAATGATGTCGATATTTGAGAAAGTATGAAAGTACGATACCCATCATGATAGCATTAGCAAAATAGGCGGCTTTGTAGTGCTTGAAGCTATAATTGTTCTTGTGGTTGCCCGAAGCTATGACCCGTTTAACGAGCCAAGCCTTGAGCTATTTGCTAGCAGTTCGGTTCGTTCGCAACCCTGTTAGTGGTATAGTTTTGAACAAGAGTATTGTGTGTCTTATTACACAAAGTTAAATCATTGATCATCTAGCAACTATTCAGGTATTGTTTTGAAAGAGAGTATTGTGCGTCCATTTTGAGGTGTATAAGTTTCCCTTGTTACCACATTAACCATCATTATCGTCCCGAAATACCGAATTTTTTCTGGTTCTTTTCTTTTCCATAAGAAAAGAGAACGAGGATAAGCTTGGTTGTATACTTTAATATAAGAAAACAAACGTTGAGAACTGGCTAAACATCTTTACACTGGTGCATATCCTTTATTTAGCCAACTGGCTAAATGGCTTTACACTAGAGCACATGTATATGGTATTAAGGGGGAAAAACACCCATTACACATGTTGAGAAAGAGAAAAAGGGAAGAACCAAACAATCATGCCACTAATCCGGACAATAACGAGGACTAATTAAAACCGGGAGCTGGTAGGAATTCTCACAGCTCCTGGTGGGGCACTGCTGCGCTTCCGTTTGATGTATATCACTGAACAGCTTATGAGTAACATCCCCAACATAATGCCCTGTCCAAAGAGATTTAGGAAATGCATCAGGACAACAAGAAATAAGGAAATCAGTAACCAAAAAGTGCTCGAGCTGCTATGTGCTTTAACATGTTGGAATTTTTGCTTAGTGCCAACAAGAAGGAAACAAAGGAGAAAGGAAATTTGCAATGGAAAATAACAAAGAGAAACGAATAAATCAGATCCTGTATGATAAGTACTAGGGAATGCTGCAAATGGAAGGAACTAAGAATCAAGCAAGTTACCTTTGTTGGATTGCTAACTGTTCTCTAACTATTACCTTAAAAAAACAGCATCTCTAATTACATGTTCCTCCATCATTGCTAGAAAGATTGTGAATACAAGTGTAGCAGACCATATAACGAGCAACAAAAACCGCATTTAGGTAATACTCCTTTGTTATCCCCCATCAGCGGCTCAGCCATTACGAACAAATAAACCAAAGTGGTTAATCGTTGATGGAACACTATTTCCTAATCTCCAAAATACTATTCTTTTGCGATCGATTACCTACAGATTGCTACGTGTACCTAACAATTGCCTGATTACCTTGGATTTAGGTTATACTAGGCACTAAGCACTAAGCATTTTCTTGACAACGTAGACAATAAGAAATCACGAAATTTGAGACCATTGGACACTGCTGCGAAGAAATCATACCACGAAACCATCTAACATGAAAATTTTATTCGCTGTCTACATAAAAAATCTAAATTCTGCAATTAGATAACAAATCTACTTAGTATATACATACACGCACAAACACACACACACACACACACACACACACACACACATATATATATGTGTGTGTGTGTGCGCGCGCGCGCATGCGTGTGTAATAATGTATCCCCCTGTGGGTGTAACCTAATGTTTTTCCTGAAACCTTCTGTAAGGATATAAACACGGATCACAGTGAAAGGAAGCATGGAGGCACCACAAATGATGAACATACCTCAAACCCAAGTACTGATAACTTCTCTTCATTAACAGCCGGTATGCAGCTCCTGTATGTTATGTAAGCCTGGGTTTTTTTGGCACTAGAGTTTTCGAGACTGGAACGACCCTTCTGAGCTGTTTTGCTGTTTGCTTCATTTGAGCTAGCCCCAGTTTCTTCACACTTCAAAGGGATACGATAGCCAGTTTCACTGCACCGATATTTTTCATCTTTCTACAAGAAAAGCACGCAACATAGCAGTTCAGTAGGACTCTTACAAAGATAAAGAAGCAAAAAGGCCGATACAAAATGAATGTAGTTTTTGTTTTTACTGAATTATGGATTATGAATTCGTCATGATAATTGCTTGAGTCAGTGCACATAATCATACACCTAACTCAATTTTGTCACCATGATAATTGGCCGTCTTCTAATGTTCATTTCCTCATCCTCATTACCTCAACAAGCTGAACTAAACTACATCTTAGCTTTCAATTAGTTACTTTCTATATGATATTTCAACTTGACTTGCGACAGTTGTTCCCGTCTGCTTTCCTACTATTAGCAAGATCCGAAGGGGCTTTCTGAAGGCAGAACTCCTTATTGAAACACCGGTCTTATGTTACAAGCACCTGCTTGACTTTCATTTCGATTTCCGCAATGGGGTCATACATACCTATGTTAGAGGTGGAATTCTTAGTCCTAGAATAATAGGGATAGGTCTACCTAAGATGTCGGAGAACTCAAGTCTAAAACCCTCTTATGATAACTTCGCTATTAGGCTGATGCCTAACGATTGATCGGTGGACGGCTAAACACCAACAGCTATGATGATGGGTATTAGAAGACTAACTACTACTACACCACCACTTTAGCCGAAGCTAGCTCAAGAGTTTACGGCTATGCCAAAGCAGGAGGAGCGAGATGAGCTAGTTCTTTCCTGAGGGAAAGTCAATCTGGCAGCTAAAGAGGTAATAGCTAAGCCTCTTCCTGACTACAGATAGGTAACTTGGCTGTGAGCAACATATGACTACAGACCGTTGACTGCTCAATCATCACTTAAGAAAGACCTCCTAGCTTGGCTTCCGCCTCTGTATGATTCTCTCTGGTCTTGTTCGTTGAAGGTCTTTCATAGCTCCAGTAATCGGAATGAGTTTCGCTACAATAATGACAATCACTTGAGTCAGTTCACATAATCGTATATCTAACTCAATTTGGTATCCTAATTCAAACTCCAGAATCTGAACTACTAGGAAGGATCTCCGGATTGCAGAGAGATATCAATCACAAACACGTCAAACAGGTCTGGGCTACAGAAACTAGAAGGCCTAGTACACCATTATACTATACGACCAACATTTCGTTGCTCAGGGACTCAGAGCATGAAAAACTTAGGCTTTGTGGCTTAATGGGATTCCAACGTGGTACTCTCCCTGTAAGGTACTTGGGGGTTCCTCTCATTTCCACCGAACTTTCTGCATCAGATTGCCTTCCCCTATTGATGAGATTTCTTCAAAGATAGATCAGTGGGCCACCAAGACTTATCTTATGCGTGCAGCTGGCAGACTTCAAATTACTCTATCTTCCTTTTAGATTTGCAAGTCTTTTGGACTATGCATTTCATTCTTCCTAAGGCAGTTGGGAGACGTACTGAGCACCTTCAGACGAATTTCCTTTAGTCAGGATTTATAAAACATAGCCATTCCCACAAAGTTGCGTAGGAGGCCCTTTGCAGTCCTAAAAATGAGGGTGGCCTTGGTATTAGGAGAATCATGGACTGGAACCATGCTGCAATGGACAAACATCTCTTGCCTATCTGTTCTAATCAGAACTCCTAATAAACATATCATTGAAAACCAGTGCCTTTGGACAATGAAAACCCCTCTTCTTGCTCACAGACATGGATGAAATTGCTGCAACTCAGGCCCATCATTGGCAATGGTTCTTCTCCATATATTTGGCATGATAATTGGCAGTCAGCTGGCCCTCTTCGTCAGCTGTATGGTCATCAGTTTATGATGGTTTCTGGTATTCCAATGGCAGCCAAAGTCTCTTGTATAATCCCCAATGATGTTTGGACATGGCCCTTCCTCTCTCTTCCTGTCACTGGCTTCCTGCCTAATCCCAATGCCTCTGATTCAGTTATATGGGAGGGTGCCCCACCCTCTCAATCCAAGCTTGTCATGCTTGGAATGCCCTTAGAACTCTCTATCCTCTAGTCACTTGGCATAAAATAGTTTTGTCCTGTAGAAATATTCCTAGACATAGTTTTATCCTGTGGAATGCTGTTAGAAGAAGTTTAAGAAACAAAGACAATCTTCATGGCTGGGGTTCTTTATAGTCCTATCTCCTCTCTGTGTAACCAGCTGACTGAACCCCTAGACCATCTCCTCATTGAGTGTTCCATTTCCAATCAAGTGTGAGTTGCTATTTACTAATCTGAGCTCCATCCCAAGTGGTCCAATTGGTCTCAAAGTGGACGGGTTTTGTTCCAATTTCAAAGGGAAAGGTTTCTCTAATTCTCTAAGAAGGCTTGCTTTTGCTGCTACAGTCTATTTTCCATGGCAAGAAAGGAATAGAAGGATTTTTAGAGACATTCATATGTCCCCTACTCCCTTTCAACTATCATTGGTCAGATCAAGTATGAAGTCAGGATCAAGGCTTCTAAAAGTAGGAATGTTAAAGTTACCACTCTATCACCTTTGCTTCCCCAAAATTGGGATAGGCATATCCCTCCCTGTATATTATAGTTGTTTAGCTTCTTTCTTGTACAGGCTTATTCCTTGGTGGTTGCTCTTGAGAATTTCCCTATGTAGCACTCAGACTTCGTCGGAAATCACATAACGGTGTCAGAAACTGACAATCTCCGGACACGTGTACGACACTTAAAATCCAAAAGTGTCCTATTTTTCCTTATTGTTCTTTGCTTGGACACTCTTGGATCTTAAAACTTCGGAACTAGTACTGCAGTTAAAACTTAGAGAAGTCTTAATTTTTGTGTGACTAATGATGGTTTATTGAAACAAATTTCTAGAAGTACTTTTATAGATGATGCAAATGGTTTGAGGTATATATGAATCTATGATACACATTTACCATTGAAGTTTTATTTTTTTATTCATATAATAGCATTCATAATGCTCTCTAAAACTTGTCCCAACGTGTCGTGTCCTCCAATTTTTCTAATTTCCATGTCAGAGTATCCGTGTCGTGTCACGTGTCTGTGTCGGTGCTGCATAGGAATTTCCTCTTGCTTGTGCTTTCTAATAAATGGTTCAGCCACCAGAAAAGGAAATTCAGTAGCCCAACACATATGACATTTGACCCAATACCGATCATGTCATCATACTTAAGATGTGAACAAGATATCATACAGAAGAATCATTAGATCTGACCTAGCAAAAGGCGTAACCAGTGGTCCAGTATGCAGATAGAAATTTGCCATTCAGGATCAGATAGAAATTTCCAGTACGAAGAATCATTAGATCTGACCTAGCAAAAGGCGTAACCAGTGGTCCAGTATGCAGATAGAAATATCCTAGTCTCTAATATCCACATGCAAGTAATGTAAGAAATGCAGCTACTGACCTTCCATACAGCATTGTAACCATAGATGACACAATAGTTGCCAAATGTTGATATGAAACGGAAACAAGAAACATGTAAATTAAATACAAGCAGCTTATGAATGCTGCAGCATAGATATGATCTTGCTGAATAACAGGCTGATCAGACCTCTCACATGACAACCTTATAACTCTTCCTTTCTTCTTTATAAGTACCAAGTAAGATATTTTTCACATCTGTCAAAAAAATTCCAGCTCATTTCTGATTCGTACTCTACCATTCCTCCAATAAGACTTGATTCAAACCAACCAACTAGGGCTAACTTAGTTGGCCACCTTTATACACTGTCTCACGAAAGGTCAAGGGGTCAAATATTGCCGAAGGCAAGAATGGATTATGCAAGAACGGATCATCAGTTTGAAGTGTTTTGCTGTTAGTTTATTTATTTCCCGTATGAGAGAATTTCTCGGATTGCTATGTATGATGGATGAGCAATGCTACATACACTAACTAGTTTACAAACTATAAACACTAAATGCACACATGATACTACCACATCAATGCATTATTGAACACATCACTAAAAAAACGATTCAAACCGAATCAACTCCTGTACCAACTCAAAACCAATCAAAACCCAAATCAATTCAAATCGCATCCCATTTCACGAATTCGTTGCGAAAACCTAGAAATGCGAAAAAGACGGACCTTTTCGGAGTAAAGGCAGGCAACGCATGGTCCAGAAGGAGAGCAATCGAAAGTCACGTTCCCACCTTTTGGCGTTTCCTTGAAACTCATCAGTAGTCGACGCCCTCCTCTCACTACTTCAACGTCACCATCTCTTCTTTCTCTATCTCTACTTCTGCGTAATCGAAATTCGAAATTCAATTGCTTCACAGCAGATCATACAGTAATACAGATAAACTTACATACACACACACACATATATATATATATATATATATATATATATATATATATATAGAGAGAGAGAGAGA
>JAXBDA010003308.1:0-35553 GCA_036023075.1 Gaultheria prostrata | reverse complement strand
AGTTAGGGTTTTGGTATTGGGGAAGAGGGGGGGGGGGGTGGTGAAAAAACATGTTTGCCCCTTCAAAAATCCCCAAATTGCAATTTCCGTTATCTTTAACCTAACGGCCGTTATCAATTGTACTCAAATCGACCAAAATTGAAACTACAGGGTTCGTTAGAGTGAAATTGAAACTAGAGGGACAAAATCGAGACTGGGGTGAAACTAGAGAGACCATTTCGATAAATTACCCTTTAATTTAATTAGGAAGACATTGATAAGTACGTGAAATAACTTGTATAGAATATATGGTAAGTATATGTAATTCCAAACTTAAATCATCTGTTTTGTAAATAAATATACGAGCTAGTCACATACTTAGTAATTTTTATCAAGATGACTTTTGCTCAAATGTTCTTCATTGGGATGTACGAATTTTCTGTTTTGGATAATTGATCTACGGCTAGAACATGCCCGCAAATGTAAAGTTTGGAGGACTAAAGAGAATATGGGGTATGGAAGGGAGTTTGATTTCTGCAACAAATATTGAACGAAAATCATCAATTTTCATCCAAATCAAATGAAATATTGGATCCATTCTGAATGGTTCTTCTTCCTATTTTACTTATCCACATCTTAGTAATAATATTGAAGTGGCAAGCAATCAATCAAATGTATACGTCAGATACTGACAAACACCAATAAGTATACATTATTACACGAAGAAATTATTATTAGCTTTTAGATTTTTCTTATTGAGGCTAATATGTGAACAATTTAAAGACTAACGCTTATGGTAAATATATCTAAAGCTTTCAGTATTAGAAAGTGAGTATTGAAGTTGATTCATTCATTATTCACATTTTTGTATGCTTCACGATTAAAACCTCTAAGAGATCTGAAATTATTGGAAAAACAGATATAACTACATTTATCACGTTTGACTTCCTATACACAAGTGGAAAATCACTCTTAACTTTGTTAACATTTAAAGTTCCAATGGTAAGAAAACACTATTTTCTTATACAAATGAGGGAAAAAAAAGACTCATTCACTGCAAGTCTCCTGCTCAAAGACAACTTTTTCTTTTGTCTAATTTTCTTAATTTGAAGCTTTGATTTGGAGTACATGGGTGTAAGTGTAAGTTCTTAAGTTCAAGAGGTCGAAGCTCCAAATTTTCAAACCTTGTTTCCGTGAACGGTCAGCTATTCACTTTTACACTCTCTCGAGTGTGCAAATTCTTATACTCGCCCTATAGCGAGTCCACTTGTGTTTTATCAGATCTGAGACTAGGACAGGTGGGCAAATGTCCAATTAGGAGTATTTGTTTAATCAAATAAGTGCCTTGATTAAAATATATTATTCATTTTTTAATCAAATAAGTGCCCTGATTAAAATATATTATTCATTTTTTGCTCATAAGAAATGTACTATTATTCATAAGACATATTCAAATGTTTGGTTAAAATATATTTAGCTCGAAGTAACAATCAAATAAAGGGTTTGTATTTCAAGTGTATCATATGCACCCTTGAATCGAATAAATTAAAATTTTGCTAATAAATTTATCACATTTGCTCGATAATTTAGGGGTGCTTTGACAAAAAGTCTTTACTCAATTTTTTTTTGCATCTATTAATTTTGTGTCGATTTTTTGTGGATTATTGGTTCATATCAACGAGAAGAGTCTAAAGAGCAAAAAAGTATTAACTAAACTAAAAATTTTGTGAAGAAAGAAAAAAATAATCCAATAATCCACAAAATTTTAGATTATTCTTGTCTTTAGTGAACTTTTTAAATATTTTTATATTATTCTTTTATTCTGTAGATTTCTCTCGTCAAGACAAATCAATAATCCAAAAAAAAATCAATGCAAAACTAACAAAAGTAATTTTTTTAATAAAGACAAAATTTGGTTTATTTTTCGTACATTTGCATAGAAATTCACAACATTTTCTTACAAATTCGTAATACTCACAACTAGCGAAATTAAAGGTTTACTATACTCCCCACTACACTCCCCCCACTCCTTTATTCAAATTTTGTATCCAAGTATAACATAGGATGGTATCATTAATTCAATAACCATTAACTTAACAAAAATAGCATATTTTACTACGAAATAATATGTTTAAGTATGCGTAAATTGGGTCAGGACAATTCTACCGTAAAAAAATTGTTTTTTTATTTTTTTTCCTTTTTTTACTATTGCCCCGGCGAGGAAAGGGATCGTTAAAATGCCACAAAGTCAAAAGACTTTTGATGGTGAGGAGTTTTTATTCCATGATTAAGGAGGGAATATTATTTTGAGTATTCCGCAGTATATGCTTTGCGATCCATTTTACACTTTTCCCCACCACTTGTGACAAATTTGCCTCACTTTAGCAGGGGTATTTTTGGTATTATGAATTAGAAAGACCAAATTCATTTCTTTTCTTTTCTTTCTAATGAAAAGTCAAAAGGGGAAAAAAGGTCAAAAGGTTAGCATGCCTAGATGACTCACCCATCCAAAGAAAGAAATTCAACTTGTACTTAAATGTTTGTTTCACTAAATAATTATCCTTTTTTAATTACATAGGAGTATTTGTTTTTTGGGAATGAATTCAACATGCTTCTTTCTGAATAGTCTTTAATTAATTATTATGTAGGAATTGTGTTAATAACCATCTCAAATCACCGCAAGGATTGCGAACGATGGATGTTTTTTTTTGTTGGCCAATCTACGTTTTTAAAAAAAGAATTAGGGGTGATTTTTAGCATCTTAGCTTTTAAAAGTTGTCGGAGTGAGTATTTGTCGACAATTCTTATCACTAAATTTTGTGATTCCGTGAGTTCCTAGAAGCTGGAAAAGTACCTTGAATCTGATTCTAAAAACTTGAGATTGGGTTGGTTTAATTTGAGATCAAGTTTATATTTTAGGTATTTTGAAAGCTTATTTTCAATGTTTCACAATTACTATCAACTTTTGCAATAGCTTGATCACAAATTCAAAGCTAGTTGACAAGTTTATCTGATTCTACGAATATCTAAATCTTATAATCTAAATATGATTTCCACAATTATTAGAAACACGTCCGATGGAAGCAATAAAAATGTGAAAATAGGGAACCAAATTACTCCATTTTTATCTTTTCGACGATTTTTGTATAAGATAATTTACAAATTATACGAGAATCGATCACAATGAATATTACATATGCAAGTTAAAAAGTTCCTTCACACAGATCCTCAGGCATATAATACACCAAAGAGATATTATTAGGTGAAATGGAACTCTTGAAATGTTCTGCGTAATAGTACATAGAAAAAAAAAAAAAAAGAGTGAGAAATACCTCACGCGGTTTCGTAATTAAAATGTTCTACGTTATTTATTTATTTGCTTATACATTGAGGGTGTCCGAAATATTTTGTCTCGACTAATCTCTCGAAGCACAACTACGCGATCTTTCACGGCCCTTTCCCATGCCCTTAATATGGGAGCCACGTACATTGTGGTAGAGCCTAGCCTACAGTGTAAAAGAACTAATGACGTTAAAACACTACGTGACGGTGTTCCAAAAGCACTAATAATAGATCGGATGCAATGTTGGGATGATTTCTAGAAATTAATCTCCATGATGGAAAACTGAAAAGCACTTCACAAAAATTGACCCAAATGTCCCAAATTTTGAATTGAGAATCCACCAACCATACCACCTGTTAACACATGTACACTATACTTTAAAGGAAAGAATGTCCAAAATGGCCCAAAGCCCAAAGTGAAGCATGATTTGTACACGTAGTTTGTTCCATCTTGAATCAAATAGGAGTAGTATTTATACGAAAGTATTCCCATGTGAAAGGGACTATTAAATAGTAGTATCATTTTCTTTACTAAGGTAATAGATATTTGTACCGACATGTGTACCTCGGTGCTGTTTTGAATTTACCGCGACAGGTATTTTATGTATATATTTATTAGGTTTTATGCATAATTGAAAAACTTGAACTAAAAAAATAAAACAAAGTTCTAACACTTCAATGTATCTCAACGTTAATTCTAGGAGAATATTCAAGCAGATTTCAAAATTATAAGTCATCAGATGGGGAATCCATTGACTAGTTTATATACGAAGAAGAAGTTTTAAGATACTTTTTGAAATCATAAACGATCAATTTAGGTCAGGATAATTATGTTTTGAGAATGTATATATAGCTAAAACTTGCATGCGGATAGGGTACCACCATGTGGTATCCGTCCGCGCATCCGAACCGTCTAAACGTGTTTTGGACTACTCAGATTTAATTAATTATCTTAAAGCTCAAGTTGTTTTTCAAAAATAAAATAAAATAAATAGCCTAGTAGTTTTGCGTGCAGTTGCCTTACTGAATCTTTTCCAAAAACAGACTTGCGGGTGCGATGTCGAATGCCATAAAAGACTTAATTGAAGCCATTTCTAACACCAATTGGTTTTAGGAGAAATGGTGGAAAAGTGATCCGGCAAGACTAGCTTATACCAAGAAGAAGTTTTAAGATAATTTTTGAAATCACAAACGATCAAGTTAGGTCAAGATAATTATGTTTTGAGCATGTACATAGCTAAAACTTGCATGCCGATGGGGTACCACCATGTGGTACCCGTTCGCGCATCCGAGCCGTCCAAACCTGTTTTGGACTACTCAAATTTAAGTATCTTAAAGCTCAAGTCGTTTTTCAAAAATAAAATAAAATAAATAGCCTAGTAGTTTTGCGCGCATTTGCCTTATTGACTCTTTTCCAAAAAATAAACATTAATTACACTGGAATACATAAATGCTAACTATTATAAAAACTATTACCGCATGTGACACTCTTTTAAAGGATCAGTCTACCAAATGTCCAATAATGCATTGAATCCTTTATAATTGTCTTTCTCGTACTATGTAAACGAACTTTGTCTTAATTGCGTACTCAATAGGAAGCGTCACAGCCTAGCTAGGTTTGGGCCACCTCCGATGTTGATCTCCGGTAATCGTTTCCGAAATCGTTTTCCGACGTAGGTTCTATTTTAACCAAGTGTGATTTGCCTGCTTCTTTCTAGGCTATAGTTTACCTCTATCACCTCACTAATCAGCCTCACACTTGTTAGTTCATAATGAGTGAAATTAACCCCCGGTTGAATAGAAAAGATCGATCCCTCCCTTTCTCTAAACCATGGGGAACCCCGAGTAATTTACCGGATATTTAGTGTCACATGCACATCAAATTTAATGCAATAGTTTGTATATTAATTAGTGTCTATAGCATTGCTCTTTAGAATATGACTGAATAGCCCGGTACGATGTACGTCAATCTGGTATTGATCAGAATAGACCGATAGACCCGATTATTTGGGTGGTTCAGATCACCAAGCTTTTACTCCCATTATAATCATGGTTCGTATGTACTGTACTAGCCAATACATCACGAGATTAACAAAATTTGGTATTTGCTTTTTTTTTATTTATTTAGCATTTTAGTGCATGGATTTTTCAAACTCTCGGTTAAAAGTTGTAACTTTTTTTTACTGTATAGACAAAAGAAATCGGAAAATTAAACAAATTGGGTAAATAAAAAACAGAAGCCTTTTTAATTCTTTGTAAACTTGTTACTTGTTCTTTGGTTCTGGTAAAAAGTCGAAAGACAAAAATAAGTTACTGTATTTCATAAGATAGTACAGCTAGCCTAAAGAAGGACCATTCCCCCTTCCCCCACCCACACAACAAATATGTGAAAAGGAACAGAAAATCAAAGCAAAGTAGAACACGACTCGAGAAAAGAAAGTATCAGACCTAGGGCTGCAAACGAACCGAGTTCTTGGTGAACAGCTCAAGGCTTGGTTAGATAAGGGCTCGTTTGAGCTCGACTCACTAAATTAATAAATGAGCCCGAGCTAGTATTTTGACTCGTTTCGTGAATGAGCCAAGCTCAAATTAGCCGGAGCTCGGCTTGAGTAGACTCGCGAGCGTGAATAATATTTTTGTAATTATGTATTAGTGATTTGCACCGATTCACTGAATTTTCTTAGAGTAGTTGAGTTTGTGCTCAAGCTCGACGATCATTTATATCAATTGGACTTGAGCTCGAGCTTCACAAACACGAACAAGCTTGAGCTGGCTCTCTTAATTTTGACGGAGTAAAGTTCAAACACTTTAAAACTTGACTCGACTTGAGTTGTTTGTAGGCTTGTCCAAAACTAGCAAAAGATCGAGAGAGAGAGACTGGATCCAAAGAGGAATATAGAAGCGGGCCAGGTGGCACATGCCACCCGGCCTCCAGTTCTACTTGTTCTATTTTATTTTTTTTCGAAAAACCAAACCGATCCTACCCGGCTTCTGTGACACCTCCAATTTCGGGAAAATAAAAATTAGATCTTTCATGAACAAAGCTCTCGCACAAATCTACTTTGATCTTACTCGGTCATATTAGACGATGGCCTGAGTATGGCAACTTTGGCATGCGACTTCGACGTGCTTCAATTCGATTCCGAACTATAACGTATGGAAAACGATTTTAATTATGATAATGATCATATCATAAAATTTTGAAACATGAATAGAACAGTCGTCCAGGCTCATCCACCCCTCCATCCATCCTTGGTACTAAAGCGGATCAAAATAGAGGGGGGTGGGATAGGTGGCACCCGCACTTCTGAACACATTTTTTTAAAGAAACTAACGTGGTTTGCAACAAACCTAATACTACACTTTGTACAAATCCTCTAAAAATTGCAATTTAGAGAATGGTTGGTTCGGATCAAGAAAAATTAATATTTTAATGTCTTCATTTGAATTTATTTTCTTTTTCACAAAAAAAAAACCCACGAAAAAACCTAATAATTATATGACTTTACACTTAATTTTTTTTTCTTCATTTTCCCCCCCACATAACATGTAACTAGATTTCCATTAAACAGTGTCACTCCCGCGTCCAAATCCTGGTTCCGTTCACTGACTGGATTGATCCATGTGCCCAGACAATTTATCTGGTAGATTATCAAGATATGGGGGTATGCAAAGGGAGGGTGTGAAATAGTGATATTCCTATTTTCCTTGTCTTCATGGAAATTATAGAGGAAGACAAACAAAAAGGCAAAGAGACATGCACGAAGTGAAAATTGAAAAATGTCTCAGCATGCACATGTAATATGAGACCCAACACCGATCAAAACATTAGGTTTTATATACCTAATTTAACGAACTTTGGTTCAGAAAACAATGGGTCTGGTTGGTGGACCGCAATCAATTAACAATTCAGTTAGACATATGGTTCCTATTCAACCTCCTTTAGCAACCTTGGGGTTTGGTTAATAGTTGTGTAGCGTTCCTTTGAAACATGAGGTTTACGGTTCGACTTCTATGAACGGGAGATTTGGCCCTTGTAATAATCTAACAAATACTAACACATTAACATTGGACTTGTTCGTTTGAGTTTTCGGAACCGGGTTTCGAAAACCCGGCCTTGTTCGGTTTTCAACAAGGGTTTTCAAATATTTTGAGAACCGGGTGGGTTTTCAAAGGTTTTGAAAACCACCACCAAGTTGGGTTTTCAACAAAGATTTTCAAAAGTTTTGAGAACCGGTTCTCAAAAACCCTTTCAAACAAGGTGTATTTTGTCTGGCCAAAAAAAAACCTCCTTTACCCAACGGGCATTTGTCCTGGGCCACATGGGAGGGTGCCTAAGTGTAGAGGTGAGTGGTCTTAGGTCGAGTAAATGGATTTACTTTCAAACTGTATTGTAATCTAACCACTAACACAACTTATGACAACGAAAAAAAAACCTCCTTCAAAATTAGAGAGAATAAAGAATTGGTGTAACGATTGAGTAAAAGCTCCATTTATCTAATGCAAGCTATCTATGACCAGCTTGTGCATACTTCGGATTAATCCCTAAAGTCCTTCCCACAACCTTTTCATGTTTAACACATGGAGGTGAGATGGCCCTGAGAATTTCTAGCATTAATAAATGAACCTAAAACCTTATGTAGTAGGAGTAAATTAACCGCTAAGTCCAAATCGAATGTCAATACCACTAGGCCATGAAAATTACATGAGATACTCGGATATTCCATCACTGTGACAATGAAATTACATGAAAATTGCAGCTCGGTTTTCCCAATTTGGAGCGTTTTTCGGTAATTATACCTAATTTGCAATGAAATTAATATGTTTCACGTCGCTTATCATGAAAAATGTAAATTTTTTCTTCACAATAAATTTTCTACCAAAATCAGTGTCAGCCAAGGGTTTTGTCAAGTGGGAGGAAAATTTCAAAAAATTAGATAAAGAGCTATAAATGGACGGTGAGAAGAGACGAAGGACAATCGTTGTCATCAACAAGGACGATAAAAGGCAAACGAACTAAAGAGGAGAAAAAGATCTTACGATGTGAAAGCAGCCAAGCATGATAAATTAGGGAGCCAAAAATAAAGAGAAAGTAGGACAAATACAAATTATGGAGGTTTATTTCGAAAATGTCATAAAATTTGTCGGTAAAAAATTGGAGTAATTTATATTATGAAGTAAAGCAGTATCTATTAAAAAATGTCAACCACAGAAACAAAACAACAGCTGCAACCGTTCGACCACCTTTTAATTTAAGGTCATAATCGTGTGATTGAACATGATTCAAAAATGGAAAAACAATAATGAGTGTTTGTCATTTTATAAGCTCCATGGAGTAGATGTGTTATCTTGTTTTTTAGTTTTATTTTTGACATTCGTTATACATCAGTAGGGGATTAGCGGGGAGTTAGTGAGTTAGTGCAGAGAGAGTCTAGAAGCTATCCATAGCCCTAAACTCCAAACGCATCTACCGAGACTCGAATCCTAATATCGCTTATGGGAGAACCAGGAGATAACTACTAGGGTATAAACTCTTGGTTTGTTTTTTAGTTTAACTTTGTGTTAAATTGTGTGACTTTGGCAATATACTAACAGCCAATAATTAGGTCCCGCTTAAAAATATCGTGGAGAAAAAAATGGGCCCACACATTATTCAAAAACTTAATTTGACATTTATCGAAAAAGATAATACATTTTCAAACTAGTCTGTTGGGATACTCGTCTTTTTAATAAGGGTCCGTTTGACGATCTTTTTACGTTTTCATTTTCGTATTTTTGAGTTTTAGCTGTTTGGCTAGAAAACAGTTATGTCAAAATGTGTTCTGATTTTTGTGATTTGGAGAGCAGAAACGAAAAATAGGGTGGCAGGAGTTTTTTTATCTTCTTATGTTTGGCTACATTGAATAAATATTTTTCTAATCTAATGCCGCACTCTGTACCTTATTCTTTTGCTTCTAAGATTAATTCTTTAAAATTCTACGTGTGATAACCTATTCCTATAATTTCAATGCACTAAACATACCCAATTTGGGTTTAGTCAATTATTTCCTCATCTTTTGCTCACTAACTAAATTCCTAATCTAATATTTTATTCCATTGACTCTATTTTTTCACTAATTACTGGTATTCTATTTTTCTTTAGTTGGTTGATGTTAGTGAGTCATGGTGATTTTAATAAAACTGGACCAACTAGTTTTAATATAATTATGGTGTAACTTATATATGCAATTTTAAGTACTTTGAATAGTTTCTGGAGACAATACCTCAATTTCAAGCGAATCATAAATTGAACCGTATTTTAGTGGTTTGGATCGGTTTAGTTCTATGAATTTTATGGGTTTATTTGATTCTCTAAATTCATTATCTGTAGGTGGTGATTTGGTTATTAGTTTACTATAAAAATCGGATTAATCTGATTATGCTCGCCCCTAAGTTTATTCTGTGTTTTTAACAAATGGACCTTCCAGGCTTCCACACTTTGTCGCTCTAAAGTTGTTTTAAAAAATAGTCCAATACGTCCATGGCAGGGTCCAAGATAGAAACCCAAATCTTGTACAAGGCCCAGTTAAGCTCTGCCCTAACAGGTCTGCCCAATTGTAGAAACCCAAATCTAGGATTCAACCAAAAACAACCCAGGTCTCTCTCTCTAAGTATTTTTTGAGGCCGGATACAAATTTTATTTTTGAGGCTCATTGTTTAATGCAAAACAAAACAAAAAAAAGACTACAATAATTAAAAACAAAAACTGGCACAAAGCTTGATAATCATTATACGTTAATCCGAAATATATTACTTAAACGTCACACTTCTCACATTCTTCGCAGCAAAAGTAGTAATTGAGCTCTCATAATTAAGTTTAGATGTATACCTATATATAAGGGTATAAATATATGAGGCTCATGAAATTAGTCAAAATTTGGGGGTCAGATGCGACCGCATTTCTGGACGTATGTCCAAAGCCGGCTCGGCTCACACACAAGCAAATACATTTGCTAAACTATATGGACAAGTACAAGACATTGATCTTAGCCATGTATGGTTGTACTTCTTGTCTTGCAAGTGGGAAGTCTGGGTTCGAGTCTATAAAAAGACATCGAACTCTTTTTAGTTGTTAACTCGCTAATTCCACTTAACTCCCACTGATGTATACAGTGTTGGCAAAATATCCACACAAAATAATTTCGCTTAGGATCAAGAGCAAAAAGATATGACCTTGCTTAATAGTTGTGTCCTTGTTATGGAAAGTGATTTCGCATTCTCAAGAGTAATGCTATATACACACCCTCCCATTCACACTCCCGCTCACATCCACTTTGAATTGCTGACAAGTGTCATCCCCCTTTGGAAGTCAGAAGAGAGAGGACATGTGTCAGGCTGTCAGCAATTCAAAATGAGTGTGAGCGATGATGTGTATGTAGCATTAATGTTATAGAAAATATTTGTTTTTGGTCCTTACTGTCCCTTTTTTTATAAGTGTGTCGTAAATTATTTAAAAAAATAAATAAATTGTGTTGTGAGTTCATATAGTAAATTATGAGAGTATAAATTTTTTTTGTATAAAAGTTGAGTGTGAACCACTGAAAATCTCGGAAAATTTCCAAAGGTCGTTTATAAACAAGAATAATAGATAGGAGTAGTTGATAGAATTAGATATTGAAAGATAAATTAAACAACTAATCAAAAAATAAAGTTGTTGAGAAGTTGAGAAAAAAAACTTGAAAATGTACCACAATTTCTGAAAGGGTTCACCAAAATAGGATTCAGCTCGTTCCAGAGCAACTAACTTAAGGATTTTGTAGTTATCTTTATTAAAAAGAATTGTGTTTGTTAATTTTGTGTCAAACTTTTGATGATTATAGGTTCACCTCGACGAAAGGAATCGAAAAAATCTTTTCTTGGATATTTTTCAAAATTTTTGGGGAAAATGTCATTATTAAAATTATGACTTTTAGATTTAGAAACATATTTTGATATTTCCCAAAATATTTCGGTAAAAGTCATAATTTTACCCGGAATCAAAATATATTTTCTTGGATATTTCCCAAAATATTTGGGTAAAAGTCATAATTTTAATTATCAAAAGCTTGACGCAAAACTAAGAAACACAAAAAAAATAAAATGAATAAAGATAAAACTGCAAAATTCTTAAGTCAATTGCTCTGGAACGAGAATAACTTAGAAACTATTACATCAAATGTACACATCGTATTACTACATGATAGGTGCTCAAATGCACCTATCTAAGTTCCTTAACTTATACTTTGCATGTCCATTAATCATGTTATTCGGTGTGTTTTATGTAGTTATGGTGCTTATGGGCCTAAGGAGTTGATGTTTTGCATAAATGGTGAATTCGGAGGATATTTGGAACCTTGGAATGCATGAAGAGCGGTTGAAGACTGACCGAGACGTGCAATTTAGCATTCAGCAAAAACGGTCCTGACCAAGTTCAAGTCGGTCAGGACCAACTCAGCAAGTTAGAAGTTCTGAAAAGTTGGTCAGGACCATATCGCAGCGGTCCTGACCGTCGAACTGCAGCAACACCCTAAACCCCCATACGTCCAAGTGCAATTTTGAGGGTTTCTCTATAAATAGAGACGTGCTACATAGGTTTTAGGGGTTCCACTTTTGCTCTAATACTTTGAGAGGCTACTTTGAGAGAGAAAACTAGGGTTCTTCATGTTCTTCGCGTGTTCTTCAAATCAAAGCATGCCGATCATCTCCATGGCCAGTTAAACCCCTTTCTAGGGGGAGGATGAAGCTCCACACCAAGTAACCTAGCTTTCTCTGTATAGATTAGGGTTTTTATTCGAATCGAATTATATGTTCAGAACTCGATTTTATGGATATCAATAGAATCGCTTTACTTCTTCCAATTCGTTGAGTATTTGTAAACATGTTTCCAAATACCGTTCATATAATTGTTTTCATTGATGTGTTTGGAGTTCTGAGATGGATTATGCTCGTGAGACGGATCGTGCCGCGATAGTGAGACGGTCCGTGCCGTGGGATAGTCCATGCCTTTTAACAAATACTAAATTCTCTTGACGATTATCGTTAGGGTTTGCAAGCCCTAGCGATAATCCTTTGTGATTCGAATATTAATCCTATCTATACAATGCTTGGTTATGCGGTTGGGGTGGACTCTAAACCCTAGATCTTTTCCTCATCAGTTTCATCCGTTTAATTATGGCGCACTTTAGTTTAATAATTCCACAAACAATCAAACCTCTTTTTACCGAATTAAATTAGAAATTAATTGAAATTAACGCAACTCAGCCAATTTGTCTCCGTGGATCGACCTCGGACTTAACCACTATTCTTCGGGATATTAGTTAATTCCCTGTTTTATAAATTATATTTTTTGTACGAAAACGACCTATCAAATTTCACCTATCACATTAATGCATTATGCAATACATTGATGCATTCATCCACTAAAAATGTGACGTATGTGCATTTAGTAAATTAGTTAAGTCTACGGACACACCCAACCGGTCACAACTCCAGCCACATCGTCCTATGTCGCGGTGTGACGTAGGCGGGTGGGCCTGGCGGCTTGCTAACAAAAAACAAAACAAAGTACAAAAATCATTAACTTTTCTTTACTCTTATTTACCCAAAAAAAAAAAAACTTTTCTTTACTCTTCAAAAAAAAAAAAAACTTTTCTTTACTCTTTTTCTCGGGCCAGCACCCACATTAACATCTCTCTCTCTTCCTTGTGGCAAAACTTCCAAAGCAGGGGAAAAGTAAACAACTTCAACAAAAAACAAACATGTCCGTTCCTCGCTCCACCGCTGACACTGTCTACTTGTGCTTTACTTAGGACGGATTTTTCCGTTGGATAAAATGAGATGATTTTATTTCCCTTTCACCTCATTTAATAAAATGATGTATTTGGTAAAATGAGTCCACTATAGAAGAGGGAAGACAAAAGAGGAAATTACAGCTTTGTCCCCGGATTCATTTGAAATGTTCATTTTTATTATATATGGTGGGGCCTCTTAAAGAAAATGAAGGACAAAATAGTAAATGATGCATTGGGTGGTGATTTAATCACACTTGAATTTTATCTAATGGGAAAGAGAATGATTTTATCAAGTGCATGATTTTATCCCATAAAATCTAACGAAAAACTCGGCCTTATTGCCACCAGCCACAAGTTCGATCAGAACCAGTTTGGAGGACGTCCACGTTTATCTAGCCAACGTCGAATACGAACGGATCTCTATCCCATAAGGTTGTCAAATATCTATCAGTTCGTCATCATTGATGGCCAATTCATAAACTACGTAGAGATTTTCAAGAAAATTTGGGGATTTTAGAATTAAGGTTTTTCCTAATTAGGGGTTTTGATTTGGGATTTTCTTATGCGAAGTTTTGCTTGTAGTTCAATTAAATTATTTTGCAGTTTTGTTTGAAAGTAGATGGTGGAATTTGAATTGCTATGGTGCACAATTGTGTTGCTCTCAAAAAAAAAAAAAAAATCAATACACAGAGACCGTGCAAGATGTTCCTTCAATAAAATTATTTTGTAGTATTGTTTTAAATTATATTTTTCAGTGAGCTTGCTTCGTTCTCGAACTCAGTGATTGACAATTTGTTCCTTCAATTTATGTTACTCCCTCCGTCCCAATTTAAATGCTCCCTACGACAGACCGTGCAAGTTTGACCATAAAAAATAAAATACTTTCGAAATTACTTTTTAAATTTTTTTGTATTGTTCAAAAGATCTCAATGAGTACTTTTGAATGATGTAAAAAATTTTGAAAAAAAAAATCTAGAAATATGTTTCTTTTAAAATCAAAATGGCAAGACTTTACGTATGAGACATTTAAAATAGGACAGAGGGAGTATCTGATAATTGAGAAGTTACAGATTTCTTGACTTTGTGGATGCAAATTTTGTTAATTTCATTTTTGTGCTTTTCTCTTGCTACAAAGCTGGAAACACACCCAAATATATGGTTTATTGAGTGATTTCCTTTAGTGGTTGATGAATGCTGTTGGGCCATGGTAGTATATAATATTAGTGATTACAATTCATAGACTCGTTATATAATTCATAAATGAAAAAACAGGCGTTCTTTGAATTTCATTATGGTTTTTTTTTTAGGTTCGCAAGGCACCGGGGCCCACTTGCCTACGCGTACGACAGTGTGGTTGGGGTATGACTGGCTGGGTGTGTTCGTTAGACTTGTCGCTTATTTAGTACCTCTAGACTTTTCTTAAAATAAATAGTACTAGATGAGAGAAAAGGAAATTCTTTTGCGGTATGTTTAAGAAGAGATCATTGGTGGGTTCTTTTCGATTCTACTTTGTCCATTTTAAGAATTTTGACAAGATCATCATTGACTCCAATAGTATAATTTCAGAATACATTTACATTTTAACAAATGAATTAACACACTGAATTAATCAAAACTCAATAGCTCATCTACCTTAAGATGAATATATTACTACCTCCGTTCCAAAATAATAGTTTAGATCGCAAAACGATAAGTTAAAAATAATGCATTTTGTTCAAGAAAAAAATTCAAATGTTTTTTTTGGCAATTTACTAGATGTCAATGAGTTTTTTTAATTCATGAAAAAAGTTTGATCTTTTTCTGCTAAAAAATGTTTTATTTTTAACTATTCATTTTGCGAACCGGGCTACCATTTTGACAGATGAGATATAATACAGTGTGTATTGATGTTGGATAAACATAATTATAAGGAAAATACTAATAACGACCTATTGGGTTGTGAATAAGGGAGGAATGAGAAAAAAATACAGTTATCGATGCACATTTAACACTTTTTAAAACACTTTAAAAATTGTATTTTTTTGTCATCTTCCTCCCTTATTCACAACCCAATGAGTTGCTATATTAAATAGTAAAAATATAGTAATAATTTCGGTATATTAAAGATATAATACAGTGTGTATTGATGTTGGATAAACATAATTATAAGGGAAATGCTAATAACGATCCATAAAACGATTTCACTAATCGAGATGGACCGAAAACCAACAATGCTATGGGTACACCACACATACACACCAAATGCACACCAAGGTGATGTGGCAGATGAGAAGCCCCATTTTTTAAGTGGACCACACATTGGGCTTCTCTTCATCTATCACATCACCTTGGCATGCATGCGGTGTGCATAAGTGATGTACCCATATCATTTTCCGACCGAAAACATTCAATAAATCTCGATAGTATCCAATGTAATTAACAAAATAATCCAATCACGAATCACCAAAATTCCCGAGTTATAATAATTTATCGATTGCTCCTCTGATCCAACATCCTCTAAATTAGCTGGAAAACTACGCGATGATTCTCAAGACAGTGATTATACTCTCTTGCTTGAGCAATTTTTCAGAACTGAGCTCCTCGGCGCATTTAGGCCGTCCATTTTTTACTTTAAGCGGTACGGATTTGGAGAAAGAAAGAGGAGAGAGAGTGTTTTAATCTCGGCCATCCAATATACTTTTGGGTGGCCGAGATACAATATTTAGGTACCTCGTAGGCTAGGCTATGTGGTACCTGAGTAGGTACCCAAAATTTTTCCCTCTTTTGCTAGATCCAAGTCATGGGTCACCTTTTCTTTCATCTTTTCGAATCAAAAGATAATCTGAACCGCGACTTCCTCTCCCAGTCAATCTCAGCCGTTCAACCAACTGTCACGATTCTCAAAAAGTCACTGCTAAATTCAATCCACGTTTGGAACAGTTCACACCTCACACCTCACACCTCACACCATACGAAACCAAAAACATTTGCCAGCTTGGTTTCACACACACACGGGGTGACTCATCCTCCGACAGTCAATAATTTGCAACCATTTTTTTTTCCAAAAATTGAATACTCCCTTCGTCCCAAATTGGATGTCCATTTTTGAAACCCGTGCCATTTTTCGATTGTTATATCTTTCTATTCATAATGTTTTTCATAATTATGAACACTTTGTATTATATAACTCGTCGAAAACTATCAAACAACATCCATATTGGATATTTTTGGAGATTTATATTGAAAGATATAAGCAATTGAAAATGACACGGGTTTCAAAAATAGACATCCAATTTGGGACCGAGGGAGTAATTTCTAACCTTTTGCAACGTGTAAACATGTATACCAAATACCTAGGCCGGACTTTCCATCTTTATCATTTGATTCTTGTTTGACCAAACAATCTAAAGCTGTATATAGCCTGAATGGCTTCTTTCAGCTTCAGGTTCTCATCCCCAAGCCGCAGCCGCCTTTACTCAGGTTTGTTTCTCTCTCTTCTGCTTCATTAAATGTACCTAGATTATTCTCTCAAGTCTAGTTGTTGGTCACAAAAGTTATTAGTTCTTGAACTTCAACATCTAACCGATTTTGAGTCTTGGGTTTCGAGGTTTAAGTTGTTTTCTCACCTGGGTTTGTCGTGTTTGAGGGTCTGGTGAAGTGGGTTTGGAGAATTTTGCTGTTAATTTGATATAGTATTTTGCAGCCTAGGAAATAAAGAATCCCCAATAGATACTCTAATTTTGCCCTGTTGGTAAGATCAAGACTCGAACTTCAACATCTACCTATATTGAGCTCTTACGATTGGAGATTTAGTGGTTTTCTCATCTGGAGATTTCTCGTTCATGGGTAAGTTAAAGTGGGTCTAAGATACCGGTGAGAGTTTGATGTAGGAATTTGAAGTATTGGCAATAATGAAATGAACCCCCAATAGAAACCCTGACTTGTTAATCATTTAGTTCTGTTGGATTTTGGCCATCGTCTCATCTGGGTTGGTCTCAGTCCTGGATTTTATGAATTGGGTACTTGAGAATTCAATCTAGTTTTTTGGGTTTTCTCGGGTTTTGGTTATTTTCAGGTATTTGATACACCTGTGCATTGTGTGTAGCAAACTTTGATTAAACTTCGAAGCAACTTTGTGAGTTAAAGTTGCTAACTTTAAATTTTTGGACTAATGCATAAGATAACCTTTTGGTTTTCAGCTATATTCTATCTGGATTGCTCTTCAATTTGTGGAGGTGGGTCTTGAAGACTACTGTACTCGTCTGTGAAGACGTGGAGTCGCGTGGTTATAGCACCGCAGAACCCATATTGTTAGCGGGTTCTTGATTTTCTACATAGAGAGTGACTGGGTTCTTCTCCTTTATCAGTTTGGTGAATGGACAAATACTACAGATTCTGATATGTAAGGTGCCGGTGAATGTGGATGTACTTCTTATGTCCTGTCAGATCTTCTTTCGTTGTGAATGGTGACGTCTCTTTTAGCTATTGTCCCATTGTCTCTTAGTTATGAAAGATGGGATTGACGGGTAATATCTCATTCAGAAAGGTATTAGTTGTTGTGAGCTTCTTTCTGGTTGTGCAATCACGGAGAATATTTGCCTCAGGGTTGTCAATACAGTCAAAGTTTTGTGGTAGTGATCACATCAGCTACTTGAATGGCTCTAGTATTGATTTCCTTTACATCAATGGGAGATTAGTAGACAAATATTTGTTCTGCAAGGCCCTCAAGTCCTATCATGCGAACCATTGTTTCGTCGCAGACGATGACCTAAATCATTTATGTGAATTGGATCTTTCAGTAGGTATGACCTATTTTTAAGTGTTGCTTTTATGTTTTTGTTGATATTGATCTAAAAGGAATACTACTCCCACCTCCCATATTGTTGGGCCGTCTTGAGGAGTTCTAACGGTGTAAGAGGAGGAGTAATTAATACCTTCGGATTCAAGGTAAAGACATTACTTTCAGCATCACATCATGTTCACACCCACTTTCAAATATGTTTATAGGAGAGGTGTCAAACGGGTCGGGCTGGCACGGACACGACACGAGCACGGTTTTAGACAGGCACGGCACAGTAGTGGGCACAACACGGTCTTGGACGGGCACGACACGGCGAAACAAAAACTTTTTTTTTTCCCTAACCCAAGTTAACCTTGGTTAAGATTTATTGTGGCAAAAATGTATTTTCTAATAATATGTTATGTATTTCGTAATAATCTTCGGTACAAATATGAAGCGGATCTCAATAAAGCAAACTATTTTGATAATCGAGGCCGTTCATTTTGTTGTGCTTATCTAGCGGAACTAGGCTAGATGCTTAGATTAAACGAAACTCGGTTGGACTATACAAAAAAAAATTCTACGAAACTCGGAGATGTGCCGGCACGGGCATGGCACGATTAAAAAGTGGCACGACACGTTTGAGTAGACGGGCCGGCACGGCACGACACAATTAAGAAATTGCACGACACGATTTAGTAAACGGGCCGGCACGGCACGAAGCACGGTTGGCACGAAGCTAAATGGGCCATGCCGGCACGGCACGACACGGCTCATTTGACACCTCTAGTTTATATCTACTAACTAGGGAAGTCTTAGAGACTTACAGACTTTGTGTTTTGACTTTCCAAAACGTAAATACATTTTGGAATATCCGAAAGTAATGGATGAACAGCGATATGGGATGGATGGAGTAAATTAGAAAGTAGTTTACGCTCTTTCTATGCTATAAGAATACAGAGACTGTCTTGGACTCATAGACTGCATAAAACAGTACTTTTCATATTACCGCACAGATGAGTTGCCTTTAAACCCAGGAAGGAAGTTTTTGCACAAGCTTGCTAGAGAAGACTCTGCACGACATAATTATCTTGAGAATAGTCAGCCACATGAAGAAAAAGATGCCCAAAAATCTGTGGTAACCCCAAAGAATATAGCCGTTGCAGCATCAGGAATGCTCGTTTTGTGCTGCAGCTTTTTATGTCCATGCTTTCGTGCAAGAAGGAAACAGACATCCCATACTGTCCTCTCAAAAGATCTAAACTCAAGTGAGTCAAAATGTCCTCGTGCTAAATAATATTCATGTTGAAATTCTGAATTCGCCAGTATCCTTGATGTAGATTTGTTAACTGTGTAAATAATGTATAACGAGAGCGATTCATCTTCACCAAGGAGTTGAATCCCATATGTTAAATGATGTAATTCACTTTTGGTTGACTTCCTCATGGTGTACAGGGTTTTGAATTTGATATTTTCTTTCCATGTTCTTATACTTTATTACTCGTAAATTTTGGCGCAGTGAGTTGATAAATAAATCTTCTTGTTATTACAGTGGATTCAGTTTCTTCTTTGGAAATGAGTACTGCTCCTGAAAAGATCCCAGGGAGTCCACTGCGGGTCCCAGGGAGTCCACTGCGGGTTCCAGGGAGTCCACTACGGGTCCCACCTAGCCCTGCTAGATTCTCCATGTCTCCAAAACTTGATAGAATTGGATCAATTCATCTAAATTTTAGTCAGGTTGCTAGAGCCACCCAAAATTTTTCACCATCAATGATGCTCGGTGAAGGCGGCTTTGGAACGGTCTATAAGGCCCAGTTGCAAGGTGGTCAGATAGTCGCCATAAAACGAGCTAAGAAGGTAATCTACAGATTCTTCTCATGACCTAGAAATATACTTGTTTCCAAGCGAGTCCTATATTCCTCACATTATGGTTTCATTTTACCAGGAACCACATATGGGAACTGAAAAACCAAGAAAGTAAACCGATCTTCCTGATAGAGTATTTGATTAGAAACAGCATGTATATTAACTACAATGCAGGATGCTTGAAAGAAATAGCCATTATCCTACATTGGAATCCCGTGATCAATTAGTTGATATTTTAAAATTTACAAATTTGAAAACTCGCCCTACTAAACTGCTGGTGCACACATTTGGTTCAGGGCATATATTGTACTAGAATTATTTAGCGCAAGTTTTTCTATAGGGATATAACAATGGAATCTGCAAACTTGATCCTTTTTTCCCTGTTTTGTTTGCAAGGAGCTCACTTTCCCATGTGTGGGCGCCTGGGCGGTCAGTAGTTTGTCTGGTAAAAAAATGAAGTGATGCAGAGCTTCGAGGGGAAATGAAAGAGAGGGAAGAAAAGGGCCACAACCCTACACACCAAGGCCCCAGGCCCACATAATCAAACTCTAGCCATAACATTTGGCCTTGTAATAGTTTATCCTTCCTATTACTATTAGGACTCCAGTTTCTCACCCTGTTAGGGTTTGTGGCCTATACAATAGGATGATTTATAACTAAAGTTGTTTCTATGGAGACTTAATTGGGCACCTTTGTTGATTGAAAGAGAGGGAAGAAAAGGGCCACAACCCTACACACCAAGGCCCCAGGCCCACATAATCAAACTCTAGCCATTACATTTGGCCTTGTAATAGTTTATCCTTCCTATTACTATTAGGACTCCAGTTTCTCACCCTGTTAGGGTTTGTGGCCTATACAATAGGATGATTTATAACTAAAGTTGTTTCTATGGAGACTTAATTGGGCACCTTTGTTGATAATCTAGTAGTTTTTTCAAGATCTGGCTAATTTACGCCATTTAGTTAGTTCCGAAATTGGTCGAGAATCCGAAATGACGGCACAACACAAGCCGCCATACCTCCAGAGGCTCCGCTTCGCTGCAGATCCACTCTGGTTTTGTCCGAACCCCCCTTGACCCATCCTCTTTGATTCTGATTGTGGGGCACTCAATGCACTTGATGTATACCACAAAGAAGAGGCTTTCCCGTGGGCTGGGCTGGAGATTGGCCGCCTCTTCACTCTCCTTTATCCTATCATTGAATGCGATGACTAAATCTTATCCATTTACAGGGTGAAGAATAACCTCAGAGCACTAATAAGATGCATGATGTGCAAATTCCAAGTACTTCTCTGCCAGGCCAAGAAAGCCTCCCCCATGAGTTGTTGAACTTGGTGCGCATTCACTAGTCTCTCAGCCATAAAGCGGAGCATGTGAAGAATGGCATATTCAGGGAATTGCTACTTTTGTAAATCATCCGTAGATTGATGTTCTTGAGTGACCTCGACATCCTCTTGTTCTCCTTGATCGGGGCAAGGGAATGACTTAAATATATTTATAAGAATAGCGCAAATAATAACTAGAGGGTTTTCTGGGGTTTGATTTCCACTTCCCATTATATGATTAGTATTAATGGAGTTCTTGCCACATTTCTCGTTTGTTGCCTTGCTAGTTTTGGTTGATGAATTGGGTTAAAAAATTTAGTCTTTATTTCTGTGTCACTATTGATTTCTTCACTGCCCAAAATAATTTCTTAATGTTAACGCCAAACATGCGAGCACACACTCTTGACTATTTAGTGGTTATGCTTCAAAATATTTATGATGTTCACTGAAAAAATTGCACAGGAACACTTTGAAGCTCTAAGTACCGAGTTTAGCAGTGAAGTACAACTTTTGGCCAAGATTGATCATAGAAATCTAGTGAAGCTGCTTGGTTATCTAGATAAAGGCAATGAGCGTCTTATTATAACCGAGTATGTGCCAAATGGTACCCTTAGAGAGCATCTAGATGGTAAGGTTAACAGACTGAGGGATTGGCTAAAATTTGCTAATCTCAAGATTGATGCTGTGCTTGCTGTTGGCAGGTATACGGGGTAAAATTTTGGATTTTAATCGGCGACTTGAAATCTCCATTGATGTTGCTCATGCCCTTACTTATCTCCATCTCTATTCAGGTGAGCCATTTCTGATATAGTATAGTATTTATTTGTTTTCAAAACCATTTAGTCAGTCATTGTGTGGGTTTAATTGTGAAAACATTCAAACATCCAGCTCTAGCGGTCAATTTGAGTGGACAATAACAAGTAGAAAATTAAATCCAGTGGGAGTCTTAGAACAAGCTGGAATAGTATGTCATGTTGTTCTCATTTGCTTGTTTTCTTGGCAACCAAAAGGGAATCCATGAATGTATATTTCCTATCGGCTTCATTTAACCTTTCATCAATGGGCGCTAACAAGTATCCATTATGTATGTATGGGTGAGGATTTGGGAGGGGTGAATTAGGTACAAACTCCGCACTTGTCACCTTATGTTCAAAGTGGCTGCCCTCATATTCGGACTCAAAACCTCATGGTTAATAGGTCCACGGATTCCCAATAGAAAAAAGTACAATGAAATTGTTCAATAAGGTTATTAGGATAACGGACTATCTTAACTTTGTAAGAAGTTTAAGTTGACTCCGGAAATCATACTGTAATGTTAGTTAAAGCTTTGAGAATTTGAGATTCTTAAAGCCCCTCTTTGTTTTCCCAACCTGGTCCCTTCCCTCCTTTATGCGCCAACACCTCCTTCATCTTGCAGTGCTTGATCGTCTACAGAGTTTGTTATCATCTAAAACTATTTGAATTTGATGGCGATCTGCATCTGAACCTAGTCTCTAATGTCCCCCCTGCCTACAATCTTGTCTGAGTACAAATGTCTCATTAATTGATAGACTTATATTCTAATTCATGTTCTTAACCGTTTCTTATGATATCTTGTTGGGCTTTCTTATGTCTGAGCGATCGAAGAATTGACCGAAAGCTTACGTATGGTATAGATGTTATCTGACAAAAAACCTTTTTTTCCCTTCTATAGCTAAAAAAGTTATCATAGACATGCTGCTGCAGTTATTTAGTGAACAGTAGATGCAGATTGTATCACATAAGAATCCCCTGTTGATATGTTCAACTGTTCATGCATCATAGCTTATCTTTTTCAAAACGCCATTATCTTATGTTTTTGAGCCACTTGAACCCCAAGACTTTTGTTGATGTTGCCACAGAGAAACAAATCATACACAGAGATGTGAAGTCATCCAATATTCTCTTGACGGAGAGCATGAGGGCCAAAGTGGCCGATTTCGGATTTGCTAGACTCGGCTCAATGGACTCTGATAAAACACATATCTCCACCAAAGTGAAAGGAACAGTTGGTTACCTTGACCCAGAGTACATGAGGACCTACCAACTGACCCCCAAGAGTGACGTATACTCGTTTGGGATCGTGCTACTGGAAATATTGACAGCTCGTCGCCCAGTGGAGTTGAAGAAACCTGCTGACGAGAGGGTAACTCTTCGATGGGTAAGTTCATCTTCCCCTTTGTCAACAAGATCTCTGTCCCATATTGCGGATTGCTGCTCCCCTAATGCCTCAAAATGTAATCTTAAACTTATTATTTCCAGCATGAACTGTTCACTTCCAAGTTTTTTTCATAGATACTACTTAGAAATAGTTTGGAACCTTACAAACTTTGTTCTTGGACTTTTCAAAAAGGCCTTGTACGCGTTGGTACGTCCCAAAAAGTATAGTGTATGACCAACAATATTTGACAGAAGGAATAACACATAAAAACAGCTTATACACCCTTTTAAAATGTTATTTCACATGCAAAGTAATTGAAATATATTGTCAGCCAACACCAGGGAGTCGTATAAATTAGGTTCCAAACAATTATTGGTAGGAAGTAAAGACTTTGTAGAGAAAGTTAACATTGTTACCAGAGTTTAAGTTTCAACCCCTAAGCTTTACCCTCCCTTTAAACACCACAATTTTCTTGTCCATGTCATGACTAGAGTCTTATCTTTTAGATTGTTTATCCCAATCTATAAGGAATTGATTGAGAAATTAGGCTTTGTTTGTTTAGGTTTACGATGATGTGAGCAGAGTCTTAGAGTAGAACCCTGGCCTTGATTTGCTACGTGTATTGTGCTGGCTGGGCAGGGCCAACTCAAGCTTGACTATTGTTTACTAGATTTCATGAAGGGTCATCTCTCCCCTAGAATGCCTTGCTCCTTCATAGAATAGGTTTGAGCTAGATCGGTGCCATCCTGCCTCCTCTTGGTGAAGTAGGCCGATGGGCAAGCGCCAGACTTTTAGTACCTGCATACCCAAAAGGGACCGCTAGTTGGAAAACAACCTTTAATGATCTTCATTAGCAACGGGAAAGGAGTATCTATATGCCTAGCTTTCGTAGAAGCGGATTGAAAAGCGAAGCGAGACTATCAGAGGAAAAACAAAATGCTAGTTGTAGGCTTGTAGCATGCATTTTACTAAGATCATAGAAAGTAAAGACTCCCTACCACTTGTTGCCCAGAGCCTTGACTTGAGCATTGTACAAGTTCTTAGGGATTCTTCGGGCCATGGCCACAAATCTTATATAAGTCATGGCTTAGAAGCAAGCTAACAACACCTATCAGCAAGAAGTGGGCTTGGCTTGGTTAGTTGAGCCTGCCCATTCTGTCCATCTGTTTTTTGATAGCTGTCATAAATTCATTGGTTCTTGCATGTTGGGATGTGAATTCGAGTACCTTGACCTGCTAGTAACTAATGAACTTATCGGAAATTCAGTTGGATTCCTTGTTAAGGAACTTGAAGCGTTCCCATCTTGTTATATGGCATGGAGTGTTGGGCTACTAAAAAACAACATGCGAGTAAGGCAAGTGTAGCTGAAATGAGGAATTTGAGATGGATGTGTGGTTAGAATCTCATGAACCCATGACAATTGCATGTCGGTCAAATTCACAACCCAAGATTCGTTTGAACTATTCTGAATATATTTGCGCCGGAGATGTATAGTTGGACATTCACTTAGCAAGCATATTATTTTTAAATTGATTTTACCATTAAGTGTGCATGTAACTTAAATGTTATGAATGAAATGTCACTACACAACTACTAAACACCGTTTATCCTATAAGATAAGAAGTGTCAATTGATGAGTATAAATAGCATGTCACACACCTTTACACGAGTCTATGTAACATAGCTTGTCAATATGCCCCGTAACCCCAATTGCACTTGATGTCAACTCTCTCTTGGTTTACTATGCAGGCCTTCAAAAAGTACGATGAAGGAAATGTAAGGATGATAGTGGACCCTTTGATGCAGGAAGTGGTGGAGGAAGACATACTTCTGAAAATGTTTGAGTTGGCATTCCAATGTGCCGCTCCCACAAAATCCGATCGGCCGGACATGAAAGTAGTGGGAGAACAATTGTGGGCAATTAGAATGGATTATCTCCGAAGTGGAAGGAGAGGGTAAGAACTAAGAAGTGCAAAGGAAAAAGTGTGGTTCCAGATTTATTATGTTTCTTGTGTAAAGCGAAACCCATTTACAGGCAAATCTTTACTTTTTTAGCTTTTCTTTCTTTACATTTTCATTCCACTGCAACGTTATTAAAGAGATGCTTATTATAGAGTGGGTATCCGGAAATAGAAGTACATTTCACTTCAATGAAGGTCGTGTTGTGCTAGTTTATGACAAGAATCAATGTCAATGATGCTTTTTATGGAAAGAACTAGCATTTTTTTCTCATGTCATTTCATTTTTCGCTATGCAGCATGAAGCGTTTGTGGTTTATGTACGGTTGCTTGTGAGGCCGAGATTGACCATCTAGATAGGCTTCTTTGTTATTTTCTCCGACCATCTATATAGGCTTCTTTCTTTTTTGGTACAATGGAAATAAAAACAGTAAACTAGAAACGCTCAAAGGCCACTCCTCTCATGTCCGCCTCGAGGAGTGGTATGATCTCATCAAGCGGGGTGATATCCGACACCATCTTGTCCTCTTGATCCGCCCCGATGCTGGCAAGTCTGTCAGCCACTTTGTTTCCCTCTCGCAGTATGTCCTTCAAGCTGCAACTAGTGATAGCCATTAGAGCTTTGCATTCCTTGATTAGCACCAAATGGGGTGAGTGGTCTGGGTGCTCTTCGTTAATAAGGGCAATGGCAGCGGTGGAGTTTGAATCGATTTCCTCCGGTTCCATCCCTTGGTTGTGAACCAGCTCTGGGCCTCTGAAAAGTCCCCAAAGCTCCACTTCAAGGCTTGTGCAATCTTCCAAACGTCTGTAGAAACCTAGGACCCAGTATCCTCGCTCCTCCCTAAAAACACCTCCATATCCAGCTTATCCTGGGTTTCCTTGGCTGCATCCGTCTGTGTTCAGCTTAAGCTTTCCTGTACCTGGAAATGACCAAGACACGAGCCTCAAGGTTCTGGGAATAGCCGAAGCACTAGCAAGGAAGCTTTGGGTAATTTCATGAGCAAAACGAGTGCTACTGGAAATTATATCAAAAGTAGTAAATGAGACATTATCGAAAATGGTCCTGTTGCGGCCAACCACAATTTCCACAAAAGAACCACAATTTTGACACTAGAAAGATAACCCCCTGGGTTTGATTTGATGTTGGTGTAGAGCCATGTCTTCCAATCCTCCAACTCGTCTGATTGGGGTCCCTGCATGGTAGAGCACTGCATCCAAACATTAGCACTCAGAGTACATTAAAAAAATAGGTGTTTCATGTCCTCCCTCGCATTATTACACCGGGTGCACATATCATTTTCCACCAAACCACGGATCATTCTTTGGTGGTTGGTCAGAAGTTTCCCATGCATACAAACCCAAAGAAAGCTTTTGAGCTTGGCAGGAACTTTAAGTTTCCAAATCCACTTCCAATTGATAGTAGATTGGGGACTTCCTGCAATGAAATTATAGGCTGTTTTCACAGAGAAATTACCGTTACTCGAAAGAACCCAGCAAGGAGTGTCATTAACAATAGCAACTTTGGGTATCAACACATTACAAATAACATTGGAGGCATTATCATCCACAAGGTGGTGATAATAGTCACGTTCCAATCTTTGACAGTAGTGATGAAATCTGCCACCAAGGATTGGTCCGCATTAGCAATATTCAAAGAATCAGCAAAATTCGTATCTCCACACCACCAGTCATTCTAGAAAGATATATCTTCACCATTCCCAACTAACCATTTCAAATTATTCAAGACGATGTCTTTGGTTTTGATGACTATATAAGCTTCTTGTTATTTTCTCCGAGTATTTTTCGTCTCTGAGTCGAAATTGTATTTTTTCGCATTTAACCCGACGAGAGGATTATTGAAAAATATAATTTTTGCAATAAATTTGGAAACATTTGCTGAATGCTCCTACAAGATACGGTAGTCAAAAATCTTTTTTTTTTCCATTAGTCTAAACACAACTTGGATTTTAGCCATATAATGGTGGAAGTTTGCAACTTTGCATCAGTTAGGGCCTAGGCCTAGTGATTTAAGTACAAAAATCCACATGACTAAGCCAGGTCGTAGCCATTTCGGGCTATTTTACACGCAATATATGTATCCAGACACATCGTCGCTAAATGCGGTCACCAAACTATTATTAGTATATCCAAACCTAAAAATATGAAGAGAAAAAAGGAATATTTTGCATAGGGTTTGGCACTTGTTAACTACAATTCCTCCAATTGAATTTGAAAGAAAATAACATAATCCTCATAATCAACTTGTAAAAAGAAAGAAGGTGATAAATACCAAATAAGACATGGTTTAATCCTATGAGACTCCTGCAAAGAACAACATTTTAAACGATGCCGATACGTGAAGTAACCAAAAAATATATGAACTGAAACTGTGGGCCGGATTTTACTGCAATTGTCCCCTTTTCTTCATCAACCTGTGCTTTTTTGTTCTCTACATTACACTGCTTTAGGGATACAAATTGAGAAGTGAAAACTTTGGGTACCAAATTGATCGAATGCATACTTAACCAATACTGCATATAAAACCTGCTTGACATTCTGCTAAAACACTTTCTATTTACTCACTAAAGTTTTACAGATTAGATAGACTAAACCACAGCAAAATTCGTTAGCTTTTCTACACATAAGACATTAATTCATGTCATTGTATCAGACTTACGAAAGTCAGCCAGAGAAATTATGTACTGTCCAGAAAGATTGTTTCTGGCTCTGGATTTATGAAGAAATTGAGAATGAATGCGTGCTAAACTTGGGCCTGATTCGTTGATATTGTACAGCTCAATAAGAGTTCTTTACGAACTTATTTTGAAGGCACTTCTGATGCCCCAACGAGGAAACCGGTTTCTTAAGTTTTTCCACCTGCTCTTTACCAACAAAGGATGCAAACCCAGGATGTGTTCTGGCATGAAGTCATGCCTTGTCAATATACCCACCACCGGCAATCTCTGCGAGCAAGCAAGCAAGAGTATCTTATGAATACATTTTGTAGTTAATAAACACTAATGAAAGAACAATGTTGTGCCATTGAACAATAAATAACAAAATATAAAACTCCGAAACCTGACATTCCAGGCATGAGATGAAAGTGAAAGGAAGCAAAATAGCAACACCACGGGATTCAATTGGGAAAACGGGTCTAAGTAATTGAACACGAAAGTATGTTTGATGCAAATAAAACAAAATCTCAATATTTGAGCTGGATTTGTGCAGCATTCAAAATGAAGAATACACCCACAATTCGTTCACATAAGATCACCTATAATGCTGTTAGAGTATGGATTAGATTTAAAATTGACGTAGTGTAAGCAATACTTAGAATGAATCTGATCCTCACATCTCATCTATGAGTGTTTTTATGGAACAAAGTATGCTAGACTTGATAAGAACCTCGGAGAAGAGTTCGTACAAATCAAGCAAGCATATAACTTATAAGGATGTTGTGCCTGTTTTAGGCCAACAGAGATTGCAACTCCACTGCATATACTTCAGCTGCATCAGACTATCTTTCAGACAAGAAATTGAAGATTTACAGAAACTAAGCAAACAGAAGGGAGAAAGTTACTTACATTAGAAATTGTAGGTATAACCAGCAGATGCCTTAAACCAACTTCTCAGAAAAGTATCAGAGCCTTTGCCAATGACAATGTCTCCACCACAGTATACGGAGAAGCATTTGTAAAAGGATGCAAATCAACAAACATCTCCATCTCTTCTTCGCTCAAATCAACATCTTCTATTTTATCACTATTTCCCAAACTACCCTTCTTTTGAAAATCCCCTGCTGTGAACTGATCAAATGCGTCAATGCCTGTTGTCATTGGATTTGGCAAGAAAGCTTTCTTCTTCAACAAAGTGATTAAATGGGCCTGGAGGATTAAACGTACAAAATTCGGGTTTCAGAAAGTGGAGGCTCATCTATAACAGGAAAACCATTGTGCCTTGTTGTTTTGAGAACATGTACTATGTTACTAACTTTCTCAATGCCATGAAATAGCTGAAGTGGTCCCATGACCACATCACTGACTGTTAATTGCCTCATGTATGGCTCCACATGAGATTCTAGGTAAGGAAAACCTTCAATCTCATTATAAGGTCATAAATATTGCCATTGAATGCATCTGCTACCGTTTTTGAAATAAGAAGAACCAGCATAATTAGGGGTAGGAGTAACAGGTTATTGGTCAACTCTAGGGATAATAACACACAAAGAAACTGTCATCCTCATGGACCCACCAAGAAGTGAAGCAGAACCCAAGACTGCAAAAAGGCCATGGTTGAGATTCGAGCGAGAACCAAATAGCATTCCGACAAACCATAAGATGCACCAGTCAATATAGCAGGCACAAAGAGACCAGAAGGAACTGCAATCCCGTAGCTAAATATACTGAGGAAAAAACATGAGGTGAAGAATATCAGAATAAATGACACGTGGAACTTCAGAGTCAGTGTTCTTGCTGAATAGGTATCTGATTGCGTCGTCATTCGTGTTGAAAATGAGCGTGGCTAGATCATTGTAGTGACCAGGAGGACACTGGAACTTCTAGTTACTGGAACGACCAATTGTCGGGCAAGGTTCTGATGCATCAGTTGGGCAAGCTTGGCAAGATGCAAGCCACGGCAATCCAAATAGAAGACAGGATGTAAAAATGGAAACTGAACATGCAATAAGTATCTTGGAAATTCTGCCTTTCCTGAAAAAAAGGATTTGATAAAGAAGATTAAGCTCGCGAATATCCTTTCTGAGGAAAGATTCTAGCAGTACAGACAAGGATCAAAATTTTGTTTCAGTATATTGCTTCGGTAAACTGGGGATAGAAGAGATTGTGGAAACATTTTGAAACATTCCGCAAAAAGGAGCTGAACTGACAAAAAAGTGTGGTTATATATGAACATTATTGTTGGATATTCATAATTGGTGCGAAATAAAAAGTTTTAAGTATGTTTCTTGAACTGCGACGGTGCTTTTCGGTATGTGTCACTGAAACCTTAGAAGTTTGCTATGGAGCTAATGTTTCACTTCGGTTATTTTATGGAAACAATATAGATTACAGATCAAGTAAGACAATAAAGCTTACGAGGAAACTTACCCATTCACTAGATTGTATATCCGCAGAACCTTGTCAAAAAGAAAATTGTAGAAACTTCCTAATATGTCCCCAATCACTCCAACAAGAAGAACAGGAGGCACATCCCCAAGGTGATACGATACACTTTCTAAAGTGACATCAAACATTATCAGACCTCCAGTTCCGAATAGTCTACATTTCCCAGAATAGCAGAAGTCAATCAGAGCCCCAAGCACAATGGCAACAGCAGCTGTTGTGAAAAACGCTCTCCATAAAAGGGCACTTCTCCACCTGAAGGACAAAGTACTGATATGTTTTAGAAAGTTTATGCATATGTTTATGAAGCTGTTGTGAAAAAAGCTCTCCATAAAAGGGCACTTCTCCACCTGAAGGACAAAGTCCTGATATGAGAAGAACACGTTATTTTGGTCCCTTAAATATTTACAAAGAATACCAATATGCATATGTATAGACATGCCAATGAATGAGTTGCAATTAGTGCAAAAAAAAAAATGAGAAAAAAGAACAGCCGTTACAAAAATAACTACCTGCTGGGGATAGTCAGGAGCACTGAAGAGGGTAATCAATTTCCTAGATTCTACAACAGTATCTATCGTGTACCCTTCATCCATTCCTCCTAGACCAGGCCGCTTTTCCTTTGCATCAGGACCTTCATGTGATTTGATAATTAACTGCGGAAACAACAATGTTGCAAGACTAGTCAGGATGGAGAACTAGATTGGACTAGTCCTGTAAAACTTCCTAAACGCAATGAAACAAAAAAATCAATCCAAAGTTGAAAATGAAAAGAAATAGGTGATTTTTTCTTCTTTTGTTTGCGTGAGTGTTGGGGGTTGGGGGAGCTTATACCCGAAGCAAGAAGTACTAAAGATTAACTGATAAGTGATAATTATACTTATTCAATGCACAAAATCAAGATGAAAAAGGAGAGCACAAAGTTCTGAAGTTTCTTGATTCGGTCGATAGCTATCTGACCCTTTGCGAATCCTTATCTTCAACACTTCGCCATGTGAAAAACCCAATAAAGATTTAGTAACCTATCCTTGGTGCAATTGATTCATTCATATCTTGATTCGAGATTCGTATTTTCATGAACTAATGACTTGTTTTCACAAGTCATTGTTTGTTTTGTCTGTTTTCATTAAGATGTACTTAATATGTATGTCTGGTTTTCGAATACTGGACGTTGTGCGAAAAGATTGCGAGTATAAAGATTAAGTTCTTCTTCAATCAGACTAGGGCAACAGCATTAATTTTCAGCTTGAGAAATATCCACTTTGATTTTCCTGCAGCTACTCTGCCTAATGCACTAGAAAGGGAGGAACACCCCACACTCCCACTTTCTCACTGCTATAGTAGATTGTGTTGATGCAAATCCATTACCAATAGCATATCCAGTAGCAAACAAAGCCAGCAGTAGACCCAGCGTTTATTGAAGAAGCTATAGAGTCGATTACAAAAAGTACTAGTTTGAAAGGCTCGTTGGAATTGATCCACTACGAGGCCCTCTGTTCACAACCTGGCGTATATTTGGTGTACATCAAATAGTGTGGTCTCATTTCTCGACCTCGGCCACATTCAATTAGAACTAAATTAAGATCATCTTGATCGATTGCCACTTAATTAGGATAATATTTATGTATTAGCACTAAATTAGCATTCCATAACCTAATTACAACTGAATTAGCAATAAATTCAAGCTTCTAATGAACCATTGCCACTGCATTTACATACATATTCAGGTAAACATACATACATGTATACATATACATATTCAAGTACAATGTGATATACCAACATACATACGACGGAGAGAGAGAGAGAGAGAGCAGACATGCTGAGGAGAGAGAATGCAGTCAAACCACCACCAGCCTTCCCGATCCTCCGCCATCTGCCGCCTCATCTCCTTTTCCTCTCTCTCAATTTCTGATAACTCATTCGAAGCTTTGGCGAGAATGGAGTGGGAAGGGGAAAAAAGAATTAAGGAGTATTTTCCACGTTGATGAAAAAAAAAGGTAATTTCCACGTCATGACACAGGTTCAACCTGTGTCATGTCACCAAAAACGACTTCGTTTTACTTCTAAGAACTTATGGATACTACACGGATAATTTCTACGTATATCGACCGTTATTTAATAATCCGATACGTTCTTCTTATAGAAATTATTATAATACATATGTTGTACAAATATCTCATAAAAAAATTAAATACTAGTACTTAATCTAAATGAATTTCTATTTTTTAAAATAAATTTGGATGCATTGAATCATATTTTCTTTCATATCAATAACTCTTAAGATACTTTAAGTATGTTTTCTATCTATCTCAATAGTATTTTATTGATCTAGGACATTCATATTGAAGAACGCGGAGAAATACAAATCATATAAAAATTTCGTATTAATTGAAAATAAATTAGTACTTGATCTTAATGAATTTATGTTTCTTAAAATAGGTTTGGTTACACTGAATCAAACCATAATAACTGGTTTCAACATTAATTTCGCGTTTCCCTTTAACCAGAGCCGACGTCGTCACGGTGCTTTCTCCCCCCCTTTTACCCTGTCCGATCAGAATCATTCCGACAATGGTCGGCGACTTAGATGCTCCGGCCAATTGAAACACGTCGATTGCCGCTCATTTGAAGCTTGATAGAACCCACGCACTGAAGGTGTTTGATGAAATGAATGTGAGATGTGGAAGGGATAGTTCTGTTATTCAAAAATCAGAATTCACAAGGTAAGAAGTTGCAGGAATCTCTCGTTCCAATTCACAACTGTCTACTCTCTCCTCCTCTCCTTAATACTACTTGCTCCACTACTTCATAACAGAAAAATAACAGAAATTCCCGCCAACTGTGTTACTTACACTTAAGCTGGAACACAAGAGGGAAATAACAGAAATAACAGAAAAAGAAAAGGCCAGCTGCAAATAACAGTAAAAGAAAAGGCCAGCTGCACTGGCTTGTGTGACATGTCCCGTTGGGTTGTAACAAAGCTCTCTTGCTCTAGTAATGGGGGGCTTACGATTCAGTTTAGCAGCTGAAGGTGTGGTCTCAAATTCTCAATGGTTACAGTCTCCCCAGTGACATCTGTTCATGATTTTGGTATGAACCCAATCTTCTACTCAATAATCTTGATATGCACAATTTATGCTTAGTTGCCTATTCTGATAGCTATGGCCTATGTTGCTTGCTTTGTCTATTCCTCGGTCCAAATATGGTCTTTTTTCCCATCATGTTATTATCTATTTTTTTCACCTTTGCTATCTGTAATAATGAATTGGTGCTGGTTTTGGTATTGTCATCATTATTGTTAAAAACCTATGATACTATCATATCATACAAAGACAAAGTATCCTACGGGTCGTATCGTCTTTTTCAGAAAACGATACTTATCCCACCTTGTATCTTTTTTGCATCGGAATCGTACTACGATGGCGTATCTTACGGTTAGTTTTCAAATCTTCTGCCATGATACTGAAAATGGAACCAATAAGTTTGGTAGGAAGGTACTTGGTTCGAAGGGAAACCATTCCAGGCTTCTTTGGGACGAATATAGTGAGTCTAGATTATGTTGCGGGAAATTACAGTGTATTGCTTGTGACATCAATGATACACGAGGGAAATTACTGTTCACTGCGTCGGGCCCTTTTCTTATATTCCCAAGTCCAAATATTGAGGCAGAAGATTTATTAAACTATGCAAACGTGGAGCTAATACTAAGTAATCTGTATTTTTGTTTAGGATACGAATTATACGGTAATGAATTTTAAGGTAAAATTATATGACGCCAAGTATTTTTACCTTTATTGTTTTTTAGTGCGAGATACGTCTAAGATTTATCTTTTCCTTTCGAGACAAATTTCCCTTCCTGATTACAGAAATAAAGTCGAAACCTTTTTATAACGGGACCTAACACAGGGTTTTCATGAACGTTGTCTACCATTCTGTTGTGTTTTTGGCGTGCTATAAAGGTGTTTTTTTCTGGTAGTGGTTGAAGCTGCTATTTCTTACTATATTTTTCATTGTTTCAACCTTGTTATTTTTCCATTTAATTTAGTGACTGAAAAGGAACAGGAAATGTAATAATATTAGGCTTCTTTACTAGGAAAAACGAATTAATTGCAAAACCATTTCGCATAGTTTCACAAATGAGAACATCAGTGGCAAGGCATCCACATGCGGAGCATGTATAAGGGAAATTGGTTTTGGTACTGTTTGGAAGACGAAAATGCGCGCATTTTGACTTGAACTGCCGAGGTTGCCCCTGTCTATTATGTGTCTTTGGTTGGTTGGATGGGTCGAAGGGTGGTTGGGTAATTTTGTTTTCGTGTCCGGATTACTGAATTGTCCTTGTCAGACTTTTGATGTTTTCCGTTTGTGTTCCGTGGCTGTGAGTGTGTTTTGTCTAGATGTGCGAGGGCTTTTCGGTGAAAGCACGGCGTGGAGTGTTTTGCATGTTGGTACCGACTCCAATACATTCTAACCAACTCTTCTGACATTTTGAAAGCACGGCGTGGAGTGATTACCTAGAATTAGCTCTGTTGAGACGATGGAGGCATGGGTTAGTCAACAGAAAGGGAAAAAGCTGTACCTTGTCTTGATAAGGCATGCACTGAACTCTAGTCATCTGGTTTGCTAATAATAAAGTGTTCTCGTAGTATGCCAACGTTTATTTATTTACCTTTTGACAAATCGCTAGAAGTCTCTTGTGAATTAACTTGATGAGTTTGAAGATGAGATCTGTTTCTTTACTATTCGCACATGTGTTGTGTCATGCCTGCACTCTTTCCTCAATTTTACGTTGTAACTACAATGATATATCTCTAGTCCGTGATGCAATAATTAACTCTTAACGGTGGCTATTCACAGCGTTCACGGATTAGTAAGGGGTGCAAATATGGAGCTTGGTCGTGGTTCGGACACAGGTGGCCAGGTAAATTGTTTGCAAGATCTTTTAGATTAACTAAAACTGTTGTCAATGAACATCGGTCCTGTGCAGTTGCTTGGGGAGATAGCTAAAGACTTTTCCTTATTTCCCTTTACTTTGTCTATGCAGGTTATGTATGTTGTCGAACTAGCAAGGGCTTTGGGCTCAATGCTGGGAGTATATCGGGTTGATTTACTCACAAGACAAGTGTCTGCACCAGACGTAGATTGGAGTTATGGTGAACCTACAAAGATGTTGCCTCCAAGAAACTCTAATTGTTTAATGGATGAGATGGGGGGG
>JAXBDA010003307.1:0-35567 GCA_036023075.1 Gaultheria prostrata | reverse complement strand
GAATGAGGAAGAGGATCGGCTGCTCTAGTTCTAGCGATGACTACAACAATTAATTGAGTTTTTGACTGTACCAACCCTATTTCTCAAACTATTTCGAGAGATACCACACTTTTGAAACGTATTTTAAAAATAGTCCTTCACGTATATTAAAAATGCGTTTAACCGTTAGCTGCCATATGGCACGCCAGCTCAGCGTATACGCTAACCGTATGTATACGCTAAACGTGCGTATATAAAGTGCGCAATGTTTAATTATAACGCATATGTAAAGCGCGCACTAAATTAAATTATCACGTATTTATAAATATGGTTATATCACCTAACGACGCATTCGTAAAAAGCGCGATTTCATCAAAACTTGATGAAAAAAGGTTTGGAGTTAGGTCGGAAAATCCATTTGTGGACATTTTCTTCTCTCTTGGCTTGTCATCTCTGGAAAACAATACTAATATTTCCTATGTGGAAGTGTGTTTTTTTTTTTTTTTTTTTTGCTTTCAGTTTATTTTTCCTTTTTCTTTTCAACCTTGTTCTCAAGTCAATAGATGGTCACGATCACGGGTCAATGCTCGAGGCCTGTTCTCGTTCTGTATTTGGTGTTGTTGAGAGAGATTGTCTGTTGCTTATGGACCATTTAAAGAGTGAGTGCTGAGAAATCATAGACTTTAACCCTCATTTTCAACCCATTTGGAGGCAAAAATGTTGGTATACGTCTCTACAACATGTTTCAACATGTAGAGGATGGATTTCAAGCAAATACCCAAAAGTCACATACGTAGATGATACCACAATACCTTTTACTAAATTTCATTCCACGTTCAAGTGATTCCATAGTGCACGAACATTGGTACTAAAATTGAACTTGACAATACATTTTATTACAAGCCTTAATTCTTACATGCATATATTTTATGCAGTACATAATGAAGGCGATAATGGTCCAGCAACTCTTCTGCATCTTCTCATGTTGTGACCCCTTTGGCCACACGATGGTTGAGACTCATGCCATTCCATCTCAGTTCGAAATCGATTTACTTTGGGCCGCCCTCGGCCTCTTAGACGATCTTTGTTTGCAAGAACTCGTACCACATTGTATGGCGGCCAGCACAGTACTTCAGGTAGTGGCTTGAATGTTAGAGACCCAAACATGGCAATTGTTGTGTCGACTAACCAGTACTTACAGAAGTATTGGCGAGGGTCGATGTTCATCTTCTTGCAAACTGCAATCACGTGCGAACATGGCACTTTCCATAGCTGAATCTTGTTGCAAGTACAGCTACGCTTTGGTAACTCAACCGTGTGCTTGTGATTCTCTTTGTATGGACTTATTCGATTCATTGGCATGTGTACCTCGTACAATCCTGCGGCCCTATCAAACACGATGGCGCGGTGTCCCACTACATTTTTCGTTCCACCTATTGTACATCTTCTTTGCATATAGGCTAAAATTGTTCCCATTAACCTTCAACTCGATGGATTTGACAAGTCTATCTTTGAAATACTCTACTACGGACTTGTAGAAGGTAGTCATAACCTTTGCCATTATAGGTAAGTGTCGGGCTTCTTTTACGACCCCATTGAAGCTCTCAGATACGTTGGTTGTTTCTGTGCCGTACCGCCTACCTCCGTCATATGCAAGTGTCCAATTCTTCCTATCGAGCCCTTGAAGTTCAGTGTATACAATCCCATTGGCAAATATTTTCAATCGCTCTACCTTGTATTTGAACTTGCGTTTCTGCGATTCCATTCCTATGATTCTGACTTCTATCCCCACTATTTTCCCAAATCTTCGATGATAGTTTGCCCCCAAGTGGCAGAGGTAGAAATGATGATAGGCAAACGGCGGTCTCCAATCATAAGCGTCATCATCGATCAAGTAGGCTAGGAGGCTGGGGTGTCTGTCTGAAATAAGACACAACCCTTGTCGATGGGTTACGAAGTGCCTGATGCATGTCAGGAACCACCCCCAATACTTTTTGTTCTCCTTCTCGACAAATAGCAAATGCAATTGGGAATATCTGATTTTTGGAGTCTTGACTCACTGCGATTAACAATGTGCCCTTGTACTTTCCTATCAGGAACGTTCCATCAACTTATATTACTGCCCGACAGTGTTTGAACCCTTTGATTGCAAACGCAAATGCCCAAAATAGGCTCTATGAAATGTTGCCGTTCCAGGTATGCCAGATTCATTAGTAACCAAACATGACTTCGTACTAGGATTGTATTGTTCTAGGACATGTAGAAATTGTGGTAGAGTTGCAAACAAACAACTCCTCCCAATTCCCGTGAATACTTTGTATAACAATTTGCTTTGCAACCCACGTCATTGCATATGACGGCATGTATCCACCGGTTAACTTCTTCACAATTTCTTACAGGGCTTTAATCTTCGTGTTGAGGGCTTTTGCGACTATTTCGTTCAATTCATGTGCCATGTATCGAGCATCAAGACTGCTGTGATCTTAAGTAACATTGACAGCCAAGCATTTGTGTGGCGCTGTGTACGCCATGATTTGCCACATGTTGAGATTATTGTTCCGACAAGCCCGAAGTCGCCAAAGGCAAAGGGTCGGATTATTGCATTTGCAGACCAATATCTTGGGGGACGATTTACTTGTCTTCGTGACATGGTTTTTCATCATGCAATATTTCTTCATCGCAAATTGCAACTTTTCCTTGGAAGAGAATACCTATCCGAAAATAGCAATGTATATTTAGGATTTCAAATTTTAGCCAGCTATATTGCAATACTGTGGTCAGATTGTAAGATACATCACCTGCCCCTTGAAAAAATCTGAACTCCCGTCCCATCCCACTTGACTTCGAGTTGGCATTGGTAGACTAGGGTCGACAATGTTCAACCATGTGTCCTGCGTGTATAGGGGGCATGGCGGCTGGTGCATTCGCATTGTCATTCCTTCAATGAGGTCTTCGAAGCCCTGCAATTCCAACTCGTGGGCTTCAAAGTTGTCGACTTCCAACCTCTGCGCATCCAAACATGCATCAACATCCTCGAATGAAGATGTATCGGACTTCTCCTCGAACCCTTCATCATGTTCTTCTATTTCATTTTTGATGACATCTTCATTGTAGTGGAGGGGATTTTGCTCGGGATAAATGTTGCTTGGTTTGAATTGAGCTGTGTGTATTGGAGAAAATGCATTGTCGTTATCATAACATTGTTGACGAGAACTTTGACCGGGGTCACGCTCACTTGAGTGGTGTTGGCGTTGATCATTAATGGCTTTTGTGAACAAAATAGGGATGTAACTGGGTACTACTCCATGAACATCAAATATTAGTTGTACGTTAGAATTGTCTACAAGCTCAATTCCAACGTACTCATACACTGGGTTTGGATATCGAATACTCGGAAAGCAATATGTTATGGTCATTTGCGTGGATGACATTCCCGCGGCATTTGAAATAAGAAATTTCAATTGATCAAGAGCTATGCCGCGTTCCATCGTTAAATGGAGTGTTGTACCACCACCCATGTACGATGGACCACCATCGGCATGTTGTATAACTTGTCCACCGACATATACTGCTATGGGGATTGGCATTTACGAATTTTGGTGTATGGATTTTGTAATCTCATGAGAGGTAACATGTAAACTTCTGAGAGGGAGGTTGCTGGTTTTGTGCTACCAATATGACACAATTCTAAAATGCTCGACCATAAAAAACAAAACCCAAGTCCCTTCAAACAGGACGATTTCTCTCGGGGGGGGGTGCAAAACACTGTGTTGAACGCGCATACACAAAACACGTGGTGTTCAAAAATTCCAAACCCAGCAGAACAATGACCAGGCTGTTTACAGAGGGATTTGACAACCACGCATATGGTAAACGCGTTGTGGTACATTTTATATGTTCACGCAGTTTTGATATGCGCTATAATAATTTTTTTTTTCATATTGTTTTTCATGTCTCTTTTCATTTTTTAACAATAAAATTGAAATCAACATAAGGAAGTGAACATCTTACGAGTCAATGTTCCACTTTCCGACCTCTGTATTCCAGTCAAATCTGGATTTTAATTATTGACAGATAAAAAAAGTACACCTCAGATAGCCTCCTTTCGTCCCAAAGGACTGGGGTGTATTGTCTACCTATTTTATTTATGCCGCACGAGGAGAACTTTCTGCCAAGTCAATAGCCTCGCTTAACCATTGATATAATGTTTATAAAGAACGTTTCGTCTCTATAAACCCGTTCTGATTTTCACGACAAGACTGCCTAGACTACAGTTTCCTCATGCGACCTATATTTCATCTCTCTAAACCCATTCCATTTTTTTCACCATGGAACCCTAAAACTCGTTTCATTGTAAAAATGGACGGAGTAGTACACCTAAAGTTGACCTTTTATGGAAGGCTATGGTGTGAGAAATCTGGCTAGTTGTAGAGCACCAAACCACGCATATCCTGTATGCGCGATCCACTAAAACGACGTCAAACCAGTACTATCCAACCCAGATTTCAACATAGAAATACATTTTCACACCTACAATAACGCATATGTATTATGCGCCGTACGGACTACGATGTCAAATCCCTTCCCCCTTTTCTGGCTTCCAGCTTTATCAGAGGAATCGAATTTCTTTTTGTCATAGCGCATTATTGTTACGCGTGGTAGTGAATACATTAAATCCATACACATGGAATCCATCCGTTAACCGTCAAATCAATTTTAACTTTCACCATAACGCATTATCGTTGTGAGTGTTCCACTAAAACGACATACCATAGGGTCTTTTTTGGCCATACTCCATTATAAGGCATGCGAAGAAAGGCTAGTTCCAGGAATATATGACATCGGTAGTTGCCTTATACTATAGGAAATTGTTTTATTCCGCCCTACACGCAAGACTGGATATTTGAATATCACAGTGAACAACGTTAAACGCGTCATTCAAAAATCTATCCATGATTATGGGGGCTCTTCAGCAATAATGTTTTTAGGATGCTGGTTTGCTACATGGGTCTTCTACCCCATTCTTTAATGAAGTGATGGTCGGTATTATGTTTGTTTTGCTAGGATATTTGAATATCACAGTGAACAACGTTAAACGCGTCATTCAAAAATCTATCCATGATTATGGGGGCTCTTCAGCAATAATGTTTTTAGGATGCTGGTTTGCTACATGGGTCTTCTACCCCATTCTTTAATGAAGTGATGGTCGGTATTATGTCTGTTTTGCTATTTACTTGAAAATTTCGTTGCATGTTATATTATGTTGGGAAATTTGAGTCTCTGCAGCAAACTCTGTGATTTTTTTTACCGTCCCTAACATTAATTTCGGCATTGTTATCTGTACCAAAACCCATCTATTTCGGAATGCGTTGACGTCAAGAACGGGTGAATTTGCTTCTTTATTTGAATATTTTCCACGTTTGCGCATTTTCATTAATATTTTCTGTATTATGGATTTGTTTCGACAAGAGGGGAAAAAAAAGAACAAATTAAATTATGATCAAATATTAAAATAATTTTAAATAAAGACAAAAATAAGTAGAAAAGAAAGATTTTTACACTCGGTACCTCTTATGACTTTGTTTAAATGGATTTTTTTTAAGTGATCAAGGATGATTTTTACACTCTTTTCAATGTTATTGAAAACCTAGAAATTATATTCAATAAATTAGACTATTTGTTCAAAATAAAGTATAGGTTTATTACACAACGTATGTTTTTACCGCGTTAATGTATGACCTATTTTTCAGTATGTGCTTTCAAATAATAAAGGTGGCGCATATAGTGTATGCTAGGGTTAGCTACTTACTCCCTAGGAGGTTCAAAACTTCAAATGACTGATTTTTTTGAAACTTTTGACGATGAAAAAGCAATGAATATTACCTTTTGGACCAAATATTAGGGTGGATTTTTGGCTTGAGTGAGTGATTTTTGGTAGTGAGGAAGGGTGTAGACGAAAATGTGATTAAGGTTAAGCTTGGCTAGAGTTTTGGGGAGAGGAGGAGAGTGGTTTTCTTGGTTTAGAGTGAGGAAATGATAGTAGTCTAGAATGAGAGAGAAAGGTGGGATTACATAGAGAGAAATGGGAGGGAAATGAGAGAGGCTTTGAAAATCAAATTGGGTGTAGGGGTCACATAGGGTGGTTTAGGAGGCTGTAAGACGTGCGTGGGAGGGCAAATTTGCTAGTAATGGGGGAACAAAGGCTCCCATGTAGCAAAATCTCATCATTAGATACTCTATCAAAAACTGACTACTGCAGGGGTTGAGCGCTCAAGGTGGCTGGCAAAGGGGTTGAGTGCTCAAGGTGGTCTTGAGCCCTCAGGGGGTGTTTGGTACTGGTTCATGACTTGGCTTAATTTTGGTGATTTGAGGTTAGTTAAGTGGGTTTGGTTGGTTTAAGGTGAGGTTTGGGGGATTTATCTAGTCCGAGCCTTATTCCGGTCCTTGAGGTAAACGTTGCTGGTCTGGTTCATCATCGGGAATGCTCGAGTGCATCCCGGGTCCAAAATCGGGGTGTCTACAGTACCAAAATAGCCAAACGACCTCAGAATGCCACATGGGTTGGTCCAATAGGTCATTCTCGCCGATGCGGACCTAACGGATCAAGCCATGAGGAAATCCGGGCTTGTTTTGTGTTTTGGTACGAAAATCGAGAAATGGAAGCCAATAAGTTGAGATTCTTGGCTTTTCGTTACCAAAACGGCCAAGCGACCTCAGATTTCCACGCGGGTTGGTCCGATAGGTCATCTCACCAACCGAGATCTAACGGACCAAGCCTCTAGGAAATCCAGGCTCGCTTGGCCGTTTTGGTACGAAAAGCCATAAATGGAAGCAATAAGTTGAGATTCTTGACTTTTTGGTACCAAAACGACCAAACTATCTCGGATCGCCGCGCGGGTTGGTCCGATAGGTCACTCTCACCGACACGGACCTAACGGATCAATCCACAAGGAAGTCCGGGTTGGTTTGGTCGTTTTGGTACAAAAATCAAGAAATGAAAGCAATAAGTTGAGATTCTTGGCTTTTCAGTACCAAAACAGCCAAACGACCTTGGATTGCCGAGCGGGTTGGTCTGATAGGTCACTCTCGCCGACACAGACCTAACATAACAAGTCACGTGAAAATCCGGGCTTGTTTGGTCATTTTGGTAAATAGAAGCAATAAGTTGAGATTCTTGGCTTTTCGGTACCAAAACTGACAAACGACCTCGGATTGCTGCGCGGGTTGGTCTGATAGGTCACTCTTGCCAACATAGACCTAACAGACCAAGCCACGAGGAAATCCGAGCTCGTTTGGTCGTTTTAGTACGAAATTTGAGAAATAGCTAAAAAGGGTAAAAAGTTTTAGTAATTAACTTCGACTCAAACATTCATTGGGCAGATATAAAAACAAACATAGAACATTAAAATTTACTTCATCACAAGAAACAACATTCATGGCCAAATACAAAATACCCATACATCATAATAAAACCATACATAATGTACTAATACATATCATACTACGACTACAATCTACTCATCCTCAGCCTCCAGTACCACAGTCTGGTGGGTGAGGATCACGCCGACCCTTATGAAGTGCAATTGGTGGGGTGGGGTTGCACATGTGCATTGGCCAGCTGCGTAACTGTGCCATCTCCCTGGCCCTCAGCCTCAGCCTCATCCTCCATGGGGTGCCCATCTAGACCAACATGTGCCTCCGACGACCCTACATGTGTGCCCAACTACGTCAGTACACCGACCCTCACTAGCAGTAGGAGCCTCATCATGCACCTCCTCCGATGGCTTGGCTTCAATACCAGGTCTGTTAGCTCTCAACTGAGCCAGCTGTCGATCTCCAACCGAAAGCACCTCGACCCCATCTACACTCTTCCTCTTCTTGATCAATGGTTAGTCAACAAAGCTCATTTCCACACCTCCCATATTCGCCAATGGCGACTCAAAAGAAGGAGAGTCTAATGGGGTTTGTTACTGAGAAGATGGGTGGTTTGGACAAGGATTCGTGGACTCCAGCAAAGGCATGAACGGGTAACTTTCCAAGGTCTGTATATGGGATTGAAATGTCGTTGTGGGCTCATTATCATTCGGGCCCTGAACTTAACCACTACCACCACCACAAACATTAGCTGCCTGCACAGGGTCAACGTGTACCTCCTCTTGCTCGTGTTGACCAACCTGCTAGCCCTCGTTACCCACATTCTCATTACCCACATTCAGGTCCTCCTCCTCTAATGGGTCAACCTGTACTAGGTCCGGCTGGGTTGGGGGCTTCTTACGCAACCATTTCTCCAAATATCCCATACATTAACTCCTTGCTCCCCAATCCGTCGCACCGCCTCAATGTCACTAACATCCATGGTCCTTAGCCTCTCAAACAAAGTTATCTTCAATTTTAAACAATTCATATGTCAATTTATATAACTTTATTGAAATCACAATGAAAACCTGCAATGCAATCGATTAAAAAATCCTTACCGTAGTGTCCACAACTGCACCAAGTCTGGTAATATAGTGTACAGTTGACATCGTGTACCAAATCACATACGGGTCGGCGGCGGGGTACACCTCAATATCATCATTTCCATGAGGAACAATATGATTCAACCTATCATTCCACAATGTCGCTGGCTGGGCATGGAAAACAGCATAGTCCTTATTCCCAGACTTAAAATCCAACCCATGTGGCACCGTCACAGTCATCGGGGATAGTTTGTCGATAACCAAACTGGCGCATCACTCTATCAGGCATGTGGTTCTCCATGTACGGAGGCAGACGCTCTATCAATTGCTCATTGTAAGACCTCCAGTTCACCTGCATTAATTTATTAAACCCATTACAACAAATCTAATCAAAATTTATACAGCACATATATAACACAACATACGATATTCATACCTCATTTGGTTTCTATAAGTCAAAGAAATGCATGTACACTCCAAGCACATGCGTCGACATATCCGGTGCATGAAACACATCATTCCACCTACAAAATTACAGAAATTATACCTGAAGCTATTTTTGAAAACATAAATCGTGTACATTTCTATTACATCACTAACTATTATTTTCACATACCGTGCACCAATGGGAGTAGTAGCTGGACGAGCCCGCTTACCCATACGTCCAAAAGCAAAGAAAGGAAACCACTCCCAAGCCCAAAGCTGCAACAGTATAAAACTTCTCCCGACATCATTGTTGTTCGCCTTTGCCTCGTGACAAAGAAAGTGATAAAGCCCGGATAGACACGCACTACCCTAACTGTGCTGAACATTCAAGTCCCGTAGCAAAGGGAGAAAGCAAAGGTGCACATAATTCCCCGAGTGGTCCGGAATTAGCATACCACCTATCAACAGTAGAGCATATCCACGCGCCTGATGTCGAACTTGTTCTTCCATATACCCAGCAGTCAATGTCCCTTTGAAATGCCTCCGCAACCATGACAACTTCACCTTCCCCCCACTCCTATCAGTACGACCTGGGGTCAGTCCCAACAGTTCCCCGCACAAGACATCTCAATCCTGGAGCGTGCTACCCACAACCGGTAACGCATCAATCAGTAAACCTAGCAACACCACCACATCTTGCAATGTCACAGCCCACTCACCTATACCTAAGTGGAAGGTGTGAGTCTCCGGCCGCCAACGCTAACATACAGCAGTCATCAACGCCAAGTCCAGTGAAATGAAAGGAATATCCATAAGGCCCCCAAAACTGGCCTGCCTAACCAACCGGGAAACTGGTACTGCCAGAGCTCCCAATCTTTTTAAATTTGCTTCATTTCTGCGACAAACAACCGTATTGCAATCTACTGGAGGCTCTCTCTACAAAAAAATTATGTTATAACAATAGTTAACTAAATTTGAACAAGAAAAAAAAAATTTGTCAGTCTTTACAAAACCCACATTTAGTAAATAATGGTGTTAACTTACATCGTTTTCCCATATGGCATGTGTCCGGTGATGTTGCTGATACAGTAACAATGTTCTGTCAATGGGCCCCTCCTGAATAACGGCCTCGAGCTCCGTAATGTATGCTTTGCTACATACAAATCATTGGATTAATAAAAGATGTTTTGTCATTTTACGGCAAAACCATAATACCTAACATCAAAATTTACACATGCATATATGTATGCAAATACATTTACATATTAATACATACAATACATACATATACACCATACACCCACCTTCCTATGTGGGATCCCACACTTTGTTAAAGTGTGAGACTCCTATTTCCGGATCAAATTTTGACGGTCCGAACCGTTCAATGTGTTTAGAACGTGTTTTTAAGGGTCTACGCGAGGATTCTTAAAAAAAAAATACTCGAAAGGGCTTCATCCGAGCAGTTTTTCGTAAAATATATATCTACTGCTTGTATGAAAAACTATTCAGATCAAGCCTTTCGATGTATTTTTTTTTGGAGGAATCATCGCGTTGGCCTTTAAAAATACGTTTTAAACGCATTGAACGGTTCAAAAAGGTGAGAGGAGGGGAGGCCGATCGCGCAGGGGAAGGGGCTAGGGCTATTTGGTTTTTAAAACTATAAAGCATTTTACATATGCGTTATATAATTTATACATTGCGCACTCCGTATACGCGCGTTTAGCATATACATACGGTTAGCGTATACGCTGAACTAGCGTGCCACATGGCAGCTAACGGTTATAACGCATTTTGAATATACGTGAAGGACTATTTTTAAAATACGTTTCAAAAGTGTGGTATATCTCGAAATAGTTTGAGAAATAGGGTTGGTACAGTCAAAAACTCAATTAATTGTTGTAGTCATCGCTAGAACTAGAGCAGCCGATCCTCTTCCTCATTCGTATGCTTTCTTTTTCTTCTTGCGTACAGAAGATGGAGAGACAGAGGGAAACGTGCACGCAACCCTCACTTTATCCCAAAAGGACGGTGCACGTGACACCCAAAGGTAACCCGACTTGTTTATCGTTGCCTTTGAATTCTATCTCAAATTACAACAGATGTCGCAGTTGCAAGAAATGAAAAAATCGGGTCAAAAGTGGTCGTGCCACCCTCAATTGCCCAAGGCTCTCAATCTTTAAGGAAAGGATAAAGTAAGAACTTATTTCTAGAAAGATCCGTGCGAACCTATTCGCCACACAATTTCTTACAATAAATACTATTGTATTTATGCGCCTATTTAATTTTGCTTGGCCCATAACAGAATTCTCCAAAAACAATTGTGACATCTTATGTATTTTCGGATTGTTCGGTCGCCTTATTCATATATTAGATTAGTTAATAATTTAACAAAAAAAAGGGTTAATTACCTATACACCCCCTCAACTATACCTCTTTTTGTTGGACATCCCCTAAACTAATTTCGCGTATGAAGAGACCCCCTCATCTATTTAAAATTCCGTAGCCCTAACTCCGTAGATGGAATGAAATAAATGACTTTTTCGCCCTTAATTGATTATTTGTTTTACCACAACCTATTCGACGAAATGCGTAACACAGAAACTGCATAACATCTAATAATTTCAAGTTCTAAACAGCGTATCAGAAACAAACACAAGACACCCATGCTCGGTTGTCGCGGCCAGATCCACGTTATCGATCCCAATGCCGGCGCGTTCAACCACCTTCAACCTCCTGGACAACGCTTTGAACACGTAGCGCATGACCTTCGTGCTATGCACGATCAGCGCATTGCAGAGCATGATCTTGGTGCATAGCTCTATTATCCTAACTGTAACAGGCAAGAGCAAGCTTCACCCACAATTGCTTTCGCACCTCATTAAGTTCTTCAACAAGCAAGCCTGCTCGGACCTTCGGGGTCCTTAGAAAAGGAAAAAAGTCCTTAGAAAAGGAAAAAAAAGATAGCTTGTCTGATTTGAATAACAATTGAATAGATATAAATACAACGGGACACAGATTGTACAAGCAAATCCGTGTTGGCGAATTCTTCCAAAAGGTTGATCCCTGCCTAACTAAGTTTTCGGCCACGAGGGCTATCAGTCTTGTGTTTTGAAGAAGAGACGGCCATGATGGACACCGATGCCGACTGTTAGAAATATTTGATTTTGATTATATTTCGACAAAATTGATTTATTTAAAAACAATGTTCCATTGTCATATTCTTGATTAAATCATTTTCACATGGTTGGCTCTTGTAAAACCATTGTGTTAAAAGGATGTTTTAATCCAATTCGTCTTCTATCAGCCCACGTGTACTCCATTCCCTTTAACAGCCTTGGTCCAAATGCTCTAAGACCACCTTACCCTATAGTACATGGAAAATATTAAGTTAGTTATTCCTTTGGATACCCAATCCAAATATGAATGAACACCTAGTCCAAATTAAATGAACACCCACTCCAAAATGTAGCCCACAAATCAATTCATTTTGAACAATCAAATTGGAGAGTATTAAATGAATGATTGCATGGTTACTTATATTGAAAGTGATGTATTTAATATTAATACTGTTAGTATTGAGGCTATTATGCAACTGTTTTAAAATACTCCCTCCGTCCATTTTTAAGTGTGTTACCTCGTAATTCCAATTTATTTTCTCTCACATCAACTTTTACATTTACTTTCCACTACTTACCTTTATCAATATAATAATACCCACTAACTTTTCAAAAATGAATCTACTTTTAAGGGCAAAATAGAAAATGTACCCATTAACTTTTCAAAATACACACTTATTTAAGGACAACCCAAAATGGAAAGTTAAACACTATAAAAGGGACGGAGGGAGTATGAAAACTCATCGAGGGCAATTATAATATCTTATATACTTGGGAAAAATTAAAAAAAAAACCCGAAACTTTGACCTCAATGTCTCAAAGATATCCAACTTCAATAAATTTCAATCAAACTCCTAAACTATGACTCCATTAGTCAATTAAACTCCTACCATTTAGATCCGTCAAATTAATAACGGATTTTCTTAACAGAGTTGCAGATGACGTGACCCATAGGATCCAAGTGGGGTGGCTAAGTGGAGAAGTGCTATTGTGTACTGTGTGATAAGAGGGTACCCACAAAATTGAAAGGAAGATTCTATAGCACTGCCATAAGACCAACGATGCTTTTCGGGACAGAATGCTGGCCTATTAAGAAACAGCAGGTGAACAAGAAAAGTGTAGCGGAAATTAGAATGTTGAGGTGGATGTGTGGTAAGACTAGACGAGATATGATTAGAAATGAAACAGTCTGCAAGATAGTAGGTGTAGTATCTATAGAGGAGAAGTTGAGGGAAAATAGGCTTAAGTGGTTTGGGCATGTCTATCGTAGACCAGCGAATGCAGTAGTTAAGAGAGCGGATAAGATAGCTTTGGGTAGTGTTGGACCGCTTTTCCACCCTCTCTCCTAAAACCAATTGGCTGTAGGAAGGGCTTTAATTAAGTCTTTTATGTCATTCGATATCACACTCGCAAGTCTATTTTTAGAGCGGTCGCAGGGAGTGGCATTGTGTAACCAAATCCATGGGGGCACTCCGGGCCCAACAATCCCTCCCTCACGGTGACGCTCCCGCGACTCGAACCCATGCCCTCCTGGCTCTTATACCACTTATCGGACCGCTTTTCCACCCTCTCTCTTAAAACCAATTGGTTGTAGGAAGGACTTCAATTAAGTCTTTTATGGCATTCGATATCGCACCCGCAAGTCTATTTTTAGAGCGGTCGCATGGAGTGGCATTGGGTAACCAAATTCATGGGGGCACTCTGGGCCCAACAGGTAGCAACGCTCCAGGGAGGGGAAGACCCCAAATTGATATTAGACGAGTAGTGCACAAGGCGTTGAGTCTATAAGAGCTAAGTGAATAAGCAGCACTAGACAGAGCTCAATGGAGGAAAATGATTCATGTAGCAAACCCAATTGATTTGGTACATAAGGCTTGGTTTGGTTTAGTTATTTTCTTAATAGAGTTACATTTTTCCTTTATATGCTAAATTTGGGGTTTTATTTCTCTCTCTCTCTCTCTCTCACACACACACACACACACATACTCCATCAACACCACAAACTTTTGGCTCAACTGAAGGTAAGCTGGGCTGCCACGATCTCCATCGATGCCGAAAAGTAATACCACTCTTCTCGGGCGGACAACAATGCCGACAGGGAACCGGTTTCGCGAAGGGGATTTCGTTTACACATTCGATGAATTTCGAGAGGTCGACGAGGGTCGGGGAAGCGAGGAGCGTTCGGCTCCTCAAGAGGGTGGAGAAAGCCATGGAAAGAGCTGAGGTCGTCGAGGGAGCGGATGACGTTGTAGAGGTTGGACTGGGTATGTCAGGAGAAAGCGGCAAGGTGATGTCCGTTAGGGTGTTCTAGGCGGAGCGTTGGGTGGACGTAAACCCAACCGTTCTTGTGACGACAAATGGGAACTTAGAGGGATCGGTTTTCTGATTCTTGTTCTTGTTCTGTTACTGGCGGTTGGGAGTTCATGGCAAAGAGAGAAAAGCTGTTAAATTGATGGTGGTGGTGGGGGTGTGTGTGGGTGGCTAGTTAGGTTGGTGGATGGAAAAAGATAACTCTATTAGGAAAATTTGTTATCAATTTGACGGATCCAGACGGTGCAAGTGTAATTAACAAACAGAGCCCTAATTTGGGAGTGTAATTGAAGTTTATTGAAATTCAGGAGTCTTTAAACATTGAGGTTAAAGTTTTGGATTTTATTTTGAAATTTTTTGAAATTTTTCCTATATACTTTGATGTTTTTGGATGGCATTGTTAATAATGGATACTCTCTCCGTCCCCAATTGCTACACCTTTTTGAAAACTACTCTATTCATTTTGCACGACAAAGGTAATGTATTACTCCCTCCGTCCCTTTTTAGGTGTGTTACCTGGGAATTCCAACTATTTTTCTCTTACATCAATTTTTACAACTTTTACATCTACTTTCCATTACTTACCATTATCAATATAATAATACCCACTAACTTTTTAAAAAGGAATCTACTTTTAAGGGCAAAATAGGAAATGTATCCACTAACTTTTCAAAACACACACTTATTAAGGGACAACCCAAAATGAAAATGTACACACTATAAAAGGGACGGAGGGAGTAACGTGTTTTTTTTCAAATTTTTAAAACCAATTTGAAGATCTCGTTTAGAAGAAGAAATTGGTGTAAAAAAATTTCAAAAGAATTCTTAAGGACATTATTTTTTGCATGCAAAAATGCACAATTCCCAAAAAAGACAAGCAATTTGGGCCAGAAGGAAGTAAATTCTTGGTTATATCTAGTTGTGGTTTGTAGAGGTATCATAGTGTAAGTACTTGTGAACAACCTTGTAAGAATTGCTGGAGCCACCACTGCCAGCAAGTTAACAAGAAAATCCAGAGAGACTTCAAATAACCAGAGAGCTAACTCCAATTTTAACTTTCAGAGTACAAACATAGAAAGGTTAATCCCTCCGTCTATTTTTAAGTGTGTTGCTTCATAAATCCAACTGATTAAAAAACATCATCATTACACATTTCACATCAACTTTTTCACTTTTCATATTAATTTTTACTCCCACTTTCCAAAATCATGCTCTACTCTTATCCATTAACTTTTTGTCCACTTAACTTTTCAAAAGAGCAAAATGATAAGTGTACAAACTTTTACCCATTAAATTTTTAAAACACATTTATTAAGCAACATTCCAAAATGGGAATATCAACACTAAATAAGAGACTGAGGGAGTAGTATTTAATGCGCAACATTCATTAGGTTTTCCAACTTCAAGCTGAAAGTTGAAGCAAAAGTAGGACAAATGTGTATACCAATATAAGCGGTACCAGTGAAAATCCTACAAAGTAGGGCCGCAAATAAACACAGCTCCATTGTAAGATCTTTACCTTGAAGAACGCCAAGTTTAATTCGACAAACAGGATATTAATATCAACATGTCAAACCAGTACATACAAAGGTAAGTACCAAAAAAAGACAAGTATCTGCATCTAGAAGAGAAGGTTACAAGCCATTGCAGAAACCCCCACACCTCTCCCCGAACGCCACCTTAATGGTGCAAGACATCATCAGTTCATCACTTCAAAATTTTCAGTTACTTGAGTTCTTTACTTCTTGATAGACAAACTACAAGCCACAACAAAAACATGTAAGTTTGATGAAGGAAATATAAATTGTATGCTAGAGGGTCCTCCTCAAAGGGCAGAAATGTTTCTCCATCGCTCAGAAACTCCTATGCATATATATTCAGGAAAAAAAGAGTCCAAAACTTCGAAGACCCACTTGGGCTTCTTTTTAAAATTGCTTCAGTACTTTGAATAACTCCAAAATGGGTACTTAATTAGCTCTGTCAAGCATCCCTCTAGTTTTTAGGCGACTTAATTTCCAGAGAAGCACCAAAAGGAAAATTCTTCCTCTTACTTTTTTTCTTCTGCTTTCCATTAACCACCAAGAACATGCTACTAAAATTTTGGGTGGCGTAAATTAAATATAACTTGGTTTGAATGGAAGTTAATCCCGACAAAAAGGTAGCTGCTTGCTCAGTCTGAATCCTTAGTATACACTGAAGACGAGTCCCCATTAACAAATTCCTCCCCATTTGGCAGAATAAAGGTGTTTTCTTGATGGTTTTCCTCACTGATAATGGTTCTAGTTTTGCTGGGTCTTGATCGGATGTTGACACCCATAGGGAACGGCACCTGCATATAGGAAACGCCGGTCTAAGATATCTTTATCTTTTTGCTGTACTATTGGTATTGCAACTGCTATTTAGATGAATTCTTGTGGAATAAGAGGGAAAATGAAAGACTAACATGAGATATTGAAATTTTACAAATGTCATAGGTATGTCATAGACTCATAGGTATAAAACCAAGTACACTAACAGGAAAGCCCGCCACCAACTTCACATGCTTTAGCCAAAATTATCATAGACATCGCAGACATAAAAATCATAACGTGCATGTTTAAGCAAAGGTTATATACCTGATCACCTGCATTGGGACCATCAGTGTTGAAGAGGATTGGCCGACATCGCTTATCCTCATTCATCAAGCTTGAGTTCTGGAAATGAGCAATAAGAGCAGCTTTTCCTTGTATGCGAGCATAAGCAAGTGTTGCAACCTTTTCACTGTTAAACTTTTCCCATTTCTTTCCATTAAATGCCTGTGAATAATAAGTCGGCTTCTCTGTTATAGCTAGATTGCTCAATAAATTGCAAATCAAAATATATATCCAGAGACATGCCACAGTGGCAGAATAAAGGGGGAACGGCATTTTCTTACACCATTAGGAAACAAACCTGATAGAATGGAATTATCATGGAAGGATCAGTCATGTTGATGAATGCATAACCCACATTGCATTTGTTCTGCAGCAAAAGGGAAAAGCAAATTAATATACCATATTTAGAAGCCAAAGTTATACTTGCAGCTAAAACCCCCAAAAAAGAAATAACTTCTTCATAAAAGTTTCTTATCAGAGGGGGAGAGAGGAGGGAGGAACTTGCCTTAAAATCAATAGGCAGATAAATGAAATCATAAGTTCCCCGATGGCATTCATCAATTGCAGCTAGAAGCATCTTCGAAGTATATCTATGATTGAAACCTTGTCAGATTAGAAAAACATTTGAAACACTCTAGGAAAGAAAATAAATGGTTAGTTAAGTACTACGTACTTGTTAGGAATGTTCTTTATCATAAGTGTTGTCCGGTTGTCTTCTCCTCGCATTATGCGATCAACGTCAAGTTCAAACTGTTTCTTGTTGTCACCTTGGTTGGAACCGGCTTCACTTCTACGGCTCCTAGCCCGTTCATTAGGAGAATCAAATGAACTCATCAAAGGAATCATTTGGCCTCGTCCAGGAAACATCATGCACCTCTGATGATGGGAGTGCAATCCAACATTTTGGGAAGGTATAGGCAGGTCCATGCAGTTTCCACCAACACGAGGAAAGATATTTTGGGAGACGAATTCCAAATGATGCGGTGAATTACCAGCAATTCTCATGTTGCCAAGAGAACCTGGATGAAAGCCAGAAGCATTGGGGGATTCCCCAGCATAGGAGTGTCGTCTGTCCCAAAGAGAAGGATTTGCAGATGGTGCTGATCCCACATGGTGATTATTAATGGGTAAAATTGTATTCAGCATATGGGATGGTGTTCTCGAAAGTTGTGCATGCAATCCTGGAGGGGGATGAGCAGTACAAACCCCGTTGAGAAATGTTGGTGAGTTTGGCCACATCATGCCCTGAGGCTGAGGTGAAGTACTCCACATATAACGATGTCTAGGAGAGGGACAGCTCCCATTTCCAGAAAATCCAAAAACTGACAAAAAGGAGCTATCAGTGAACGTAAAGTATCCGAGCTAAGACAATATAACAGAGTTCTAACAGAGTTACTCAACAAAACCTCTACTTGCACTTACCAGCATCATTCAGTTCAAGTGGATGCCCATTTGAGTTCAGTCTACAGAACTGTCGGCTCTCAATTCTTTCTGATGGCCTGGCATTAATATTTGCATCCATGACCGGAGAATTGCACTGAGCACCATTAGTTAAACCGTCGTGATACTCCGGGAAGGAATGAGGATGAAAATCAGGTGTTCCTTGAAATCCAACTTTTAGCTGCCTCTGAGATTGGCCAGACTCGGGGAAACTGGATTGATTGCCAAGTGAGTCAACTCTCACCAAAGAGGATAAACTGTTAGGAACACTAGATGAGATTCCATGATGGAACACATTTTCCCTGAATGGACTACTAATGGGGGCTCGGATTGCAGGGTGTACCCCAAGAACTTTTCCATTATCCATGTTAGAAGATGTGATCCCTGCATGAGAAACTGGCCCTGTAACCAAACATTATGAGCAACAGAAATTTTTTTCGTCTTCAGATGTGTCCAATTAAAGGAATATTTCATGGGTAGAAATTGTACCGGGAAATCCTGCTGTTGAGTTACGAGGTGAACTAGAATGGTGTAGATGTGGACCAGATTCATCTTGTTCGATGTCTGAAGCAAATGTTGGCATCAAACTGCATTGGGGAACAAGAAAATTGATATGGGTTCCCAAGGGGTTGAAATCAAAAGCAGAATTAATTAAAAATAACATGTTCAGAGTCGATTAACAATGGCATGCTGAGCTTAGAAGCAATAATGCATAAATTGCGAGATCATAAACTAAGCATATAGGACAATAATCAATTTTTATACTGCGGGTTGGCATAAAAGGAAAAAGCAAGAAAATGTACCAAAAGGTAGTAGTAGGATAAGAATAAAAAGAGATCAAGAACAAGAAAAAAAAAAAGGCTTCAAAGAGATTGGACAATACCTCTGTCTAGCACCCACATGAGGACCTGGTTGAATCTCAATCTTCTTCCCTGCAATATCACTCCGGTTCAATGCACGAAGAGCAGCATCTGCAGCCCTAACATCATAGAACTCTATAATCCTGTGATGACCTCTTTGCGGAGCCTCACGGATCTGCATATCGGAAACAAGGATTAGCGTCTCACTGGCATGGCAGTTGAACTTTTTCTAAATATAACGGAACAAGAGATAAAATCTCACCTCCTTAATTTCTCCATAGACACCAAAAATCTGATGGAGTTCCTCATTTGAGACAGAAGAATCAAGGTTAAGAACAACGAGAGTACCATGATTAATATCTTTCTCTGAAGGGTTTTCCTGGCAAAAGATAATTTATCAAGGTGAGAAGTTCAAGATACAGAACTTGTGCACCAATGGATATGCGACGAAGACCTACCAATTCGGGTGTGCAAGGATGTCATGATTATCGTGGCATGAATAATGAGAGGTTTGGTGACAAAAGACAAGCCAATTTGATAGTACAAGAACAAAAAGAGCACAATGGTACCTTTGGGATTGAGAAATGTATGTCAAGATTCCTCCTCCTCAATGGTTTGTTCTGAAGTGCTCTCTTAGCATGTCGGGATGCTCTTATATCATAATATGCTATCATGACAAAGCCCCTATGCTTGCATGCTGTATAAAGAGTGTGTATATCCCCAAATTGCTGTAGGTGAAATGATAATAAGGGTCATCCATAGGCCAGCGAAATTATCAAAGACATGTAATGAACATCAACACATCAACAGAAAGAGAAGAGAACAACATACCTCAAAAAGGGCCCGTAACTCAGAATCTTCCACATTGCTATTTATGTTTCTCACAAACAGTGTTCGAGAGGGGTGTTCCCCATGACGTTGGTCCCCACCAACCAAACTAAAAGATCCCCCAGAAAATTCAGAATCGCTCCGTCCTGTAGGGAAGCCATCTTCTCCCAAGTCCATCCCTCCAACACTGCTAAAAAGGTCCAAGTCTTCAATTTCTTCTCCTGGATTGGGTTGGCCCACATAATCAAGCCCGTCAGTCACCCCAGAGAGCAAGTCATCATCATTAGGGAGGAGATTTCCAATAGTTTGTGCCTCAATTTCCTCAAGAGATTCAAAAGGTTCCTCATCCTCATAATGGGAGGCAGCAGCACCAACAGAATGGCCATACAGAGCATTATTTGATGTTAATCTCACTGCACCATAGAAACCTCAACATGAACAGATTGTACTTGTAAAAATGCAATTTCATCTAGCTTAAACAAATATATATCCAATCAGCAGTAGGAAAACATTTAACAGTTCAGCCTGAACACGTTTCCAAATAAAATCAACGGTATTAACTAAGGGACTTCTCTTGTTTTGGGAGGCTTACTTTTTCTGCTAAATAATTCTGACAATGAACTTGAGAAGAGACCATTTTCGTACTGAGGGCCCATGACATGAATTTCATCACCTTCCACAAAACAAGACGCTGGCTTTGCATTTAAATTTGATCTCATTCCTGAATTATGGTCAACAGGTATATGAAAGGAGTGACTGGCTGCCCTCTCTGCTCCCACTGCATGCTTCTTTAAGCTGTGATTAACTTTCTGGTCTTTGATAAGGAGAGAATCAGGAACATCGCAAGACTGCACCATCTTAGATTCGGGAGACATCTGTTTCTCGAGGGGTGATGAAGCAGTAGAATTTCCACCAGCTGTTCCTAATATTCTGTCCACTTTTACACCTGAAAAAACGTAGCATCCAGGAATATTTCAAGCTACTGCAACGTACCCAATATCTAATGCATTGGTTGAGCAGAAAGACAGAAAAGAGAAACTTAAAGTAGTAGTCTGTGTGTAGTCCTTTCCTGTTTCGAAAATACAGGAATATAACGACACCCACTCAGCATACATCACACTTCTTTCAGCAGTACCAAATTTTGAACAATGAAACAAAAAGAATTGAAAGAGTCATCCACAACAAAACAAAAAAAAGGAGTGAGCAAACTCTTCCAAAAGTCCATCAAACAGATTCCAACATGCTGCGTCCTGAATGAAGGGCAGTATAAGATTCTGTATTCCTAACGAGGAAATCAGTAACAATGTCACTTATATAATCCAAATGCTGTGGATTAGCTTATCAAGGGAAGCTGCCTGTATATTAAATAATGGAGGCAATGGGGCATTTGATCAGTAGGCGGGAATTGCCAAGAAGCCTACTACTACACAAAACAATACTTCGAAGTTTAACCTGTCTAGCGCCCGGCAGATCTTAGGGGGCTTCAAACCTTACTCCTTATCCCCATCTCATTACGTCTAATGTGCGGGGGCCTACTTCTTTTGGGAGGAGAGGAGAGCCTAAAGGAACACTGCTGAAAAGAGAGGAAAATCTCCGTTCCCATCATTCCTTACATGACTCCAGAGCTTATGATAAAGAGTGAGGCAGAAATGGAAGGGACCAAAACCAAACATGGAATAAGATGCAAGTTTGCCTTCCACTTATCTTAGAGGGAATGGAGGAAGTGGAGAAAGCAGACTCATATTTCCCTGTTGGAAAGAAAGCTTCATTTTTTGTCTAACATTTCTCATAGAACAAATACAATAATACATCACAGTCGAGGTTCTTTGCCGACTGGAGTAGAAAACAGATCACTTTAACTAGTGGCAGGAATATATCCAGTTGCTATTAAAAAAAGGGAATATATCGAGTTGGACTCGAACAATACAGAGTCTTGGATCGTATTAATGCAGGGTAGCCTGTGGTACAAGAAGGTGCAACATGATTGTAGAACATGTTAGATCAAAGCAAAAACTGAGACCTGAACAAATAATTATAGCTTAGAAAGTGTGCATCATATACTTTTCTATGAGTTGAACTAGATTAAATCTACTAGCAGCCCCCAACACAATCACATGAGACCAATTGGAACTACACATAAATAATGCTGCCAAAGCATCAAACAGATATAATCTAACTGGTTGCATGCATTTTGTGAGTTTTAAGCACAAGCCTGCTGATTGAATCAGTTAACAGCTGCTTCCATCTGAATCCCATGGAAGAGGCTGGCTCAATTTGATTTCTTCAAAACTATATCTTTTGAACTATTAAATAATTAACCTGAGGTCAACTCTTCACTTCATGCCTACATTCATCCATTATCCATAAGATATATGGAGCATCATATGATCTGTAGAATTGACTCCTATGTAGCTATATTAAATGGAACTTGAAAAGAAAGGTGCACGAGGTTAGGCATATTGGTCATGTGTCTGAAATAAGATACTGCACACTGTCGAACAACATAAGTGTTTCTTAACATCTAGTCATCTATGCACCTAACATATGTCTAGTGATTCTAGTCTAACCTACCTAGATATGCTCGAGACTATGCTTATAGAAAGTGTCACACTTATCAACTGGTTCTGCTTTTGCTCTTCCATTACTGTGTACTAGCATGAACACGTGCTATGCACAGAGAGATGAAATAAAATGATGTGTTTTCTCTTTTTTTGATTAGCTAAAAAATTGTACTTTCAACCACAAAGTGTATTGAATTATTGGATCACTTAGATCAAAAGAGTAAAACAATGCCAAAATAATTTCACACTAAAAAGGTTGAAGGAACTACAAAGTGACCTCATGCTCAAAATAATTTCCACGATATAAATCTTTGAAAGCGATCCGCAAAGTGGCACATTAGCCCAACATGTAAAACAAAATTAACATCTTTCTTCATCTAGCAAAATCCAAACGTTTCAAGCAGGGAAAAAATAAAAAAATTGAAAAAGAGCATCAGAATCTCATGTTCACCTTCAGTTTTTTTTTTTTTATGATCGGCACATGTTCACCTTCAGTTGCAAAAGAACTATTGAAGTCTCTCTCTCTCTCTCTCTCTCCAAACCCGATGGGTACCCGCCGCCGTCCCTCCTATTTGGAGGCAGATATTTTCCGATTTTTCACCCAATAGGAGCATGTATGGTAGAACTTAAAAAAATTTCCATTTGAAGATTGGGGCGGGTATGATTTTGTTATACCCACCCTCGAATACCCATACCCGCCCCGTTCCAAATTGCATATATTGTTATATGTATGTATGTATATGTGTGCGGATGTATATAAGTATGCATACATGTATAATTTGTGTATTTTACATACTTAACAGTTCCAATTCATTAAGCGTTAATAAAAAGTTCATGATAGTATTTGTCAAAATTTTACATAATCTTTGTGGACTATATTTGTTTGTTTGTGCCCTTCCATTCTATTTTGTTGTACATGATTTTTTTTTTTATTACGGTAGGACATATAAATTATTTTTGTTTAGATCTTATAGTTATTTCTAGTTCAACTAGTTTGGATAAGGATTCACCCGAATACCATACCAGATTCATAGCTTACCCAATATCTTTTTTCAAAAGTTTAACTCTCTTTTCTTTTGGATGGAAAAATTAATGTAACTCATTTCTAGTGCGATGGGTAAACTGAATTCATGTTTAACTCATTTCTAATTTTTCCATCCAAAAAAGAGAGAAACTAATTTTATATAGTGTTCTTACGTAAAAGGAAATGGGAATGTCAAGTTTGTATTCTTTGTCATTTAATGTTAATTTTACCTGGTAATTTACTTGTTATTACCATAAATATTAAACGAGGTTTCCTTCTACCCCAAATTCACGCCTCATAATAGGATCAGTATAGCTGTTTTCCATTATTGAAAAATTATCCCCCAATTTAAGGATTTGTAAAATCTTGAACAGCAGGATTTCAAAAAATTCTTTTAGATATTCCAAAGTAATAAGATTTCCATAATCGTGTTGGTCAATCAATTAGTTACACTTGTCGCGCTCATAGCCCTTCTCACGGAAAGTCATTTTGCAATAATATAAAGATTACATAATTGGTACGGCTTTCAGTTCTTATGATATTGATTACCCTTCTAAAATTACTCGAATAGAGGAGGGATCAATAGCTTAGTTAAAATAGTCAAAATCAACTTATTTTCACAACCCTCCCTAGTCCCAAACCCAGTTCCCGTATCACCTACGTTGATAACATCCAAGCCCTAACTGTGTGCACCTGTCAAACGTGCCACAGCTTTAAAGTATACAACCATGAATCAAAGTCTTTCTTCCGATTTTCAAATTTTTCCATCTTGAACCTGTGTTGGATATCAACACTGTTCCTACTTAAAAAGTACGGTTGCTCTTCTCTTCGAACACCATAATAAGTTGGGAAACAAACCGTGCTCACAAATGAAATAAACAAAGACGGGAAACAATCCCCACTTTTGGAATAGTTATGGATCCACAATGCAAGCCTCTCAAGCACTAAATCCCCCAAAGCAGCTGCAATCCTTTGAGTATAGAAAAATTTCATATAATGCAAGTGTCATGACATCTAGGGGTGCAAATAGTACCTTCACGTAGGAATGGTTCAAAAACAGAAGCAAAACACTTGACATAGTAAGCATGTTCCTGATCCTGGCTAGTAAATAGTCATTGACTCCCTTTCCTTCTCAATATACTCCTCATGTCAAGACTATGTACACCTAAAGATTTAGTGACCCTATTACTACCATACTCAGGCTTCTAAAATCCACAAATGACTAAACTGGAAACACTCTAACATGTGGCTGTAACCTGCCAAAACAATCTGTAGGATATAGTTTGAGAATCTTCAACTCCCATTAGATGGCCAGACTAGAGATAGTACACGAACTCCAGAACGTTAATTACAACAATCAGAAATGAGATTGCAAACATGTCCAAAATCTAGGGTTAAACTGAATTTCCTTCATCCGAAAAGTGTAGTTTGTGATATCATTGACCTGTCACTTTTTCACATTGCCAAATACTCCTACTAAACATGTCAATAATTCCACATCCCACGATCTATAGAACGACAATTAAAGGTTAAAAACGGCACAGTAAGTACGCAATGAGGTGCCTAAAGAGACACCAACTGCTTGGAAGCAATTCCTGAAGGAGAGAATAGAGACTAACTGCATGCAAAACATAAACTTCCACGGATACCCAAAAAAAAAAAATGGTACCTTGACAACATAGAATCCATCAAGGTAAACACTTATCTAAACCAAATAAAACGACAAAGAATGATCCGTTGTGACCAGCTGACCCTAGGATCAAAGTTAACGCTTTCAATTATAAAATGGTGAGGGTGTCTGCGAATCCACATTGAGTAGATATTCTACTACTCACCATAGTGATCAGGCATGGCTTCCGTCTTCCAAAACCCAACCTGTCTCTGCCAAGTTTGAAAACAGAAGGACAAATGACAACTTGAAGGACGATGTGTTAAAATGAAACAATGAAATGGGAAGAAAGACGGTAACCTTTTTTTTTCTTTTTTGGTAAATAGAAAGATGGTAACCTTAGTCCTTAAAGGTTGAACTTTCATTTTATTTCTTAGCTAGAAATTTACACATCAAATAAAAACAGGCGAACAATGTACATATGCAGACACTACCTCACTAGGGAAACGCACTTCCTCCGAGAAGAAAGACGACGACGACGACAAACCCTCTCGATCCATCCTTTCTGATGGCATGCTGAACCCAGATTTCAAAAGACCATACGAAAACTGAAAACTTTCCCTTCACTGGCTTTCACCGCTGACCGGACATATCTATTAATTTGAAATTTTCCAGCTTTGCATGAAAAAATCTGCATCAGAAGAAGTGACAATATTTTAACAGGTATCAGGAAATAGCAACAAATAACCTCCTGAAGATAACCCATAGAAAGCTACAAACAAAACTGGTTACTTTTCTTGATCAGCCAAATATCATAAAGAAATTCTGAAATGCATTAACGAACTTCAAAATACTCATCATAGATACAAGTTGCATATGCACAGCCAACACTACATAAATGGAGCATAAGTAAGCAAACCAAATAAAATACCGAGGTGCATCTAGTTATCAAGAAAATACATCCCAAGTATGGTAAGAAGGCAACTCCCCGCAAATTGTCGGTGAAATGGAAGTATTCAAGAACATAAAAATTAAGGAGTTAACTAATAGCAAGCATTAAAGCATTAAACCAGGGGAGTAATCTCTGTATTTTTTTTTCCTTTTATGCAAGTAAAGAAGATTGAGCTCGAGCACGAGGGAAAGTTCCAACTAATGGCAAGGCATATTTCTCAAAATTCAACAGCTGCCAAAACAAAATCTCCAAATCCTGAGTCTCTAAGAAATGCGAATTACGAGCTATCCTCTAGTAAAAGAAATAAATTGTTTTATCAAAAGAAGTAGTACAGGTCTAAAACCACCGTAGCGAATGTTTCAAAATTAAAACTCCCGAAATCCACACGGAGAAGAGGCCTCAAATTCAACAGCAGATCGCGCTGCAAACAGTGTTAAAATCCAATAATAAAGGCACCAACTTTGAACATCAGAAACAACTGATCAAACACGATCGAGCCTAAAATTAATATTCACCTAGCTCAAATTATCAAAATGTAACACAAGAATTCGACGATAAACGAAGACGCACCTTTGCTAAATTACGAACATGAAGGGCATCTCTCAAAACTCAGAGATGGAGAGCAGTCATGGATTTGGGGGGAGAGACAGAGAGAAAGAGGCATGTCGAATCGAAGTATATATATAAAGAAAGGAAGCAAGAAAGAAAGGGGAAGGAAGGTTAAGAATTACCAGTAGGATTTAAGAGAGAGAGAGAAGGAGAAGTAGGACATAAAAGAAATCGAATTGATTGCGGCAAAAGGCAAGGAGGGAGATTAATGAGTAAGGGATCTAGCTAGGCATCTGTGCCGTGCAAGAACCTCCAAAGCCTCTGATGCCTTGCTCTCTTCTCTCTCTCTCTTCGGTTTTTCCCTACATTGCACGTTAACCACATGTATTCTCCCATTATTTTACTCTTATCTGTTTTTCCTCTATCTCTGGCGGCGGTGGATTCAGAGCCTTCCGCCGGAATTCATGGAGATTCCGGCGAGATCCCTGCTTGTAGAGAGAGAAAATCTACTTAGACACAATTACTAGTACTTAGATCGTCTCCTGGTCTCTGGAACAGAAAGAGAGTAAAAGAAGGACAGGGACCGGAGTCGCTTCTCAACTCCAATTCCGATGAGGTTTTAGATCATAGCGAGAGAGAGAGAGAGAGAGAAACACGAAGAAAGCGTGAGAGAAAGATCTGCTGGTAGCCGTTACCTTGTTTAACGGCGTTATGTCTTAATCCAGTTCGGGCATAAACAAGTCTTTCTTTCCTCGACTCGAGAGAAATATGATTACTGTATATATACTCTCTCGGCTGTTTGTCATCGACACGCTGGCAAGCCAAACTATGGAGTAATAACTCGATTCAACTCCTCCCTCTATAGTTATGATCTTAAAAATTGAATGATCTTAAAAATGGCCCTGTTCGGGTAGGAGATTTAGTTTTAGTTTAGTTTTGTTGACATCATCATTTTTCTCATTTTTCTCTCTATCTCTCTCCACTCATTACACCTTTTGACATTATCAAAACTAAACTAAACTACCAAACGAACACATAAATGTCTTGTTACAGTAATGTCTTTTCTAAATTTGGTCTAATGATTCGAACCGTTTATTTTTCACAATAAAAATGTCCTTTCGAAAACATATCGCAAACTATTCCAATTACTATCTTGATCTTTTACATGACTAATGCTTTCAAGTATTAAATCTAAAAAGTAAACGGTTTTGATTATTAATGGGATTGACATGACAGTCCAGTTTTATTTTGGAGATTGAAGATCTTATTCAGCGGTTTAAATATCATGTGAAATGATGGGAATGACCTTGATTGGATAATACTATAATTTTGGAAGCGTTTTTCTATTTCTAGCACATTGGATTAGGTAGTCCCATGGGGATTTTAGGAAAAAAATTTGTATGACGAGCGGGCATCACATGCTTCCCCGAACGTTCACATCTAGCCGTTCAAAAGTACTCTTATTTTAAACTGTTCAGATTTCTCCCCCTCTCTCTCAAATTTGGACAGTCCAAAAATATTTTGGATAACCGAAATATACGTTCGGACACTATATAGGATGCTCGGTACTAGCAAAACTCCTCGGATTTTAGGGAGAGAGGGAGATGGTTTAGGTAATGGGGGGCACAAACAGGTCAGGTCAGGTCAGGACAGGGGTTGTTTGGTTGGAACTAGGAATACTATTGGATTTGGAAGTCTCCTCTCCTTAATTACCCTTTTAAAATAGTTACAGTAGTACAGAAGGATTTGGTAGGAAATGGGTAAAGTCATTACTTCGTAATAAGGATATGATCTGGTGCTCTGTCGAACCAATCTGGCTCAGTGCACCCACGTCATTAATTTCAGGTTGGGATTCATGTATGGCTGGAGATTCAGATACGTGCGTAGTTGTGCCTGTGAGACCAAGGCGGGAAGATTCCTATCTCATTTAGTACCTGGCATCATTTATGTGCGAGTGTTCGAAAGTCATTTTTAGTTTAAGTTTTCCATTTAGGTTTGGTTCTCCAATGAATTTTATCAAGATTTAATAAAATCAAATCTTTAATTTTATCCATTCGTGAAATTTTATCAAATCTTTTCACGAATAGATAAAATCAAGAACTTGATTTTATCAAATCTTAATAAAATCCATTAAAGAACAACATCTTTTTTAAGGGACTCCGTCGCACCTCATAGATTCTGATCGAATTTTGATGATCTAAACCGTCCAATGTATATAAAAGGTGTTTTTAAGGGTCCTTGTTGAGAAATCAGTAAAAAAAAAAACCCAAAAGGGTTTGATCCGAGCAATTTTTATAAAACTATACATATACAGTTTTTATAGGATCTCGATCCGTTAAGAGATCCCTTACGAAATATTTGGTTTGGACCACCCCCGTTTTCAACTTTCCATGCCAAATTTCGACGATATGAACTGTTCAATGTGTTTAAAACATATTTTTAAGGGTCTACGCGAGGAATCACCAAAAAAAAAATTACTCAAAAGGGCTTGATCTGAGCAGTTTTCGATGAAACTATAAATTTCAAAAATCAGAATCGCTCAACGTGTTAAATTAAAATTTTATCGAAAACGGCTCGGATCAAGCCCTTCCGGGTAATTTTTTTTTTGTGATTCCTCTTGTAGGCCCTTAAAAACACGTTTTAAACACATTGAGCAATTCTGATCGTCAAACCTTCTGGTTTGAATTCTTTTACTTTTGTACATGTATTTAACACTTTCGTCACCCATAACTGTTAAATCACCTAAAACAAGTACGTGCTAAAGACAAGGCAAATATGCAACGTGACATTAGTTAAACGAAGTAAAGGCAGATCACAAGATCGGACGGAGAGGGGTGCCTAACACCTTCCCCTTGCCATACTTTAGGCTCCCGAATCTACGACTAGAATCTCTAGTCAGGTTTTTTCTTGGTTTAGCCTAAACCGGTGGACTAGAATCTCTGGTCAGGCTTTTTCTTAGTTTAGCCTAAACCGCGGATTATCGAAGTTGTATGCAACAGAGTCTCAAACATGCCAACGGATTCAAAACAGATAGCATACAAAAACACCAGCGCCACACGTGTAAGGGACCGTGTAAAAAAATCACTTTTAGGAGAAGTTTCGATTTGGCTGATAAAAAGTCCCGGTAATTGCTCCTTGGATTTTTTAAATCACAACGGTATGATCGGAAGTTATTTTTGAGTAAAGCAAAGTCGTCTTTCACCCACTTTCTTCGGAGAAAAATGTGCCGTTTTTCAGTTTTGTACTAAAAGTGAGGGGATGAGATTTTGATGTGATTAAAATTTTAAAATTTTGGAAATGCCATTGTTTCTAAATGAGGGGTACTTCCTTATTTTCATAAATAAATTAAAGTAAAGAAAACTCAAAATTATAGTATTTACTTAAGTTTGGTTTATGATTATAAGTATTGTGATCACATATTATATACACAAGTCACTTTTGGACTTGAGGTGTAATTTATGAAATATATGTATTGTATGTGTGTGGTGTGGGAAGAGAGAGAGAGAGAGACCATTTTGGCCTAAAAGAGGCCGGCCCCCTCTCTCTTCCTCCTCTCTCCTCCATAGCTCCTCCAACTTAAATCCTCACCAACCCAAGTCAAAAACTCACTTCCAACCTTAACTCCTTCACAAAACCCTCCTAAAATCTTGAGATGTATGCGTTGGTGCTTTCATTTCATCCCGGTGTTTGAAGAATCTTGCTTGGTGTTTGGAGCTAGAGCTAGGGTTCCTCATTTGGAGGTGATTTCTAGTCAAAATCCCAAGAGGTAGGGGGATTTCTATCTATTCTCAATGTAAATTTGATGTGGGATTGGGTATAGCTTTCCCAACCCCTTTTTCTTGTGTACATTTCCATTGTAGATCTTGATTTCTAACTATTCTTGGGTTGTAGCATGTTAATACTTTGCCTCATTTGATTTCCCTTGTGATTTCATTAATCTTTCACCCATGTATTGCTCAATTTGGTGATACCCTCCCTTAGTTGCAAGAAAACCCACTTTGAATTGAGTTCTAGACATTTTGCTTTGAAAAAATATCATGATTCTTGTTGGTTATTGATTTCCTTACTCAAATTGGTTGTTTAATCATCTCTCTAGCTTGTTACTTGAAGATTTAGCTTTAGAATTGGTTAATTTAGTAATGCTAGTGAAAGCCCCAAAATTTGGCTTGTTTTGTATTGGGTATTGATACCCGGATTTGGGGTATTGATACCCAGTAAATCTGTCCCCTTTTGGACCTCAGTAGACCGAGTATTGATGCCCGGATTTCAGGGTATTGATACCCAGCAAGTTTAGTAAGTTTTCCTACTTTTATGTCTTAGGTATTGATACCCAGATTTGGGGTATTGATACCTAGAGGTTCTGATCCCTTTTGTCTATCGAGGTATTGATACCCAGAGGTTCTGGAAAAAATTTCTTAAATCGCTTAAGGAATTGGGTATTGATACCGTAGCTTCTTAGTATTGATACCTAGGGACTTAAATCCTATTTCGAAATGACAATTGGAGTTGTGGGGTTACGTTAACCCAATAATGATTCTAACAGACATGAAATGAGACTAATGAGTTAAATGAATGGCACGGGGACCAAAAGGGTAAGCCCGGTTGGCATGGAGCGCGAAAGGGTATGTCCGGATGGCACGGGACCCGAAAGGGTATGTCCGGATGGCACGGGGTCCGAAAGGATATGCCCGGATTAGATGAAATGAAGCTGATGAATGACAAACATGGCGTGAATGACATGAGGGTACGTTGGACACGAGTGGGATACGACGGGGATTGATTGAATCGATCTTAGAGATTATAAGGCATCGTGACTTTCCAAATTCCTTTCCTGTACTTGCATTAAACTTATTAAATAATTTCCTTCCTTGGTGTACATCACGAACATATCATTTCCATTTAAAATTGATAGATGTTTTCCTACTGGGCTAGTGAGCTCACCCTTATAATTTCAGGTACCCAGCATGGAGGAGCATGACTTGGATTGTGTGATATGCATGCATACATGATTTTGGAAGCTTATGAAGGAGTTATGACATCATCTCAAGACTATATTTTTTACGAGATGATTTTGTAACTTAAATCATGTTTTTACTTTTTGACAAATGGGAAATTGTAATCACTTTGTACTTATTTAGTATCACGTGGGTTCGGGAGATTCGTAGACCTATTTGTGTTGACCATGACTATGTAGTTCGACTTTTTACTTTGACCGTGGATGGCGTTGACCTCCATGTGGATTTATGTATTATTTTAATGATATGAAAATCAAGGCATGACAACACGCATCTGGCCACTTCCATCACTGTGTGGAGACAGATTGGCCGCGCGCCCGCATTCAACGCGTTGCGGCCCATCGCGGGGCGGGCGTCCACATGTTCCACTTCTCTTTTCTCACTTTTCTTCTTTTATTTTTCCTCTAATCTGCATATAGAGTGGATGCTGCTGTTGCTCTAAGAATTTGTCTTAAACCACACCCACTTTACACACCCGCTACCTTGGGTTTGTTTGAGCAGGTGTGTGTTTGGGTGTCTAGCAGCGGGCTCTAGTCCACAACTTCCCTTACCCTCCTAAGTAGGGAGGTCTCGGGTTCAAATCACGCTATAGGTAAAAATAGTATTGCCTTAGTGATTTATATCTCATGTTCCCTTCTCATTAGGGGTGTGCGTCGTGTCATGTCATTTCAAATTTTGTATCATTTCGGGTTCGTGTCAAGACACTTGTTAACATAAACGTGTCAAACAACTAACCCAACCTACTTAAAACCGTGTCCTGTTCAGGTTGACACTATTAAGACCCTTAGAGCTCATTTGGATGCTGTTTTTACAAGAGGGGTGACTTGGGTGGGTTATTTAGTCGTGCTTCTCCTCCTTAAACATCAGTTTGGCAATGCAAAAGGCTCCCTACTTCGCTCATCCTTCTTCTCTGATAGTCAGGGTTTACTAAATAGAAGCAGGGGGGTATCTATGTTCAGTCAGGCCTGTTGGGTGTTCGTTGAATTACTTCTCTACCCCCCGATCCCCTTTTTCTTTGTTTGTAGAGCCCTAATCTAACAACGAAGAGAGAGAAAAAGGGGTTGTGGCGACTGTGGCGATTGTGAAGACATGTGAGTCGAATCGATGATCACTGACACTCCAGTGGCTTCGCGGCCTAACTCCGGCGAAGCAACTCCTCGTTTTCACACATGTATGGCTCTGATCGGAACTTTTGTATCTCGTTTCTCTGGATCCCGGATCGAGTTCATGGATGTCTCCCATTTGTCAGTATATGAATAATACTTGTTGCCAAACTCACCATGCGTGTTGGGGATGATATCAATGTCGATTTTTGTGCTTATTTTCCATCACACCAATTGGTTTTCCCTCATCCCTAACCGATACCGATCAAAATAATGAAATAATTGTTCGGTTTGGGTAATGATTTACCACTTCGGCTTGGTCTATTTTGATTCTTTTCACATATATCGATGCATTTTTTACACATAAATAATTGCTCATTGGAATTTTCTTTTTCTTTTTTTTGGGTGGAGGGGGGATGTATTTAACATATTTTCCTTTTACTATATATAATCCATGAATTAGATAGACGTACATATAGCATCATACTTGTAAATTTTGTTTTTTCGAATATCTTTTTTCTTATTTAAAGATTCACATTTGAAAAGGTAATTAATTGCGGTCGTGGAGTTTTTGGGTCATTGATTTATTTCCATTTTGGATATTTATTTATTAAACCAAAACGGTCTGACAACATGTTTCCTCCGTTGGCTTTTGTAAGATCGAGGGTCCTTTAGATAATAAATCATACAAATGATGTTTTATTAGGTACTATTATAAGTAGTTTGGCCTAATAAGTAGAGTTTTTTTTTTCCGTCTTTATTTGATTTTTTTTTTGTGTTAGTTAGTTTCGTGTCAAGTTTTTGTGTATTATTGATTCTTTTCGACGAGAGGAATTGGAAAAGTAAAAATTATGATCCAAACTTAATTTTTTTTGAATGAAGACAAAAATGGGTACTTTTGTTGCTTATTTTTGTCTTTATTAAAAAAAATTAGGTTTGGATCATAATTTTTTACTTTTTCGGTTCCTTTCGTCGAAAAGAATCAATAATATACAAAAACTTGACACGAAACTAACTAACGCAAAAACAAAAATCAAATAAAGATGAAAAAAAAACAACTTCTTCTTATTAAGCCAAAATAATGCAAGTCCCATTCATTTTGGAATTCAACAATAAATTTTTGGAAAATACACCTTAGCTACTTATGCATTGATGACACATTACAAATTAAGTATAATTGAGATACCATGGATGTGGTCACCATAGATCAGACAATTGTTATACAGCAACATCAATAAACATTATGATTCATGAACAATCATAGTAACAAGTTATATAATCATATAGCAGCAAAGTCACATAACTAAAAATCTAAAACTGCAAATGGAACGCGTCACAAGCAATGTGATCAGTTTCAATCCAGTAAACTAACATAAAGACGTACATTTGATATCGGCCCCTGTTCTTGATCAGCCTACACTATGATGTACAGAATGGTAGGATCAACAAGTATATATAAAGCGAATTAATTCTACAGTCATCTTTATCAAATGTACTTTAAAGTTTAATAGTATATCATCTACTACTACTTTAAAAAACCTGAAGAATGAAAAGTGTTTCCCATACTTTTGATTCCCAAAATACCCCTGCTAAAAGTAGCAATTACATACAAACCAGAATTCTTATCTTTTAATTTCCCGAACTGGTGTATCCCCAATTGGTGCATCAGTTCCGAAAAGGTTCAACCGTTCAAGTTTCAACCATTACCAATGGACATGTTTCAAACAATTTCGTACTCTTCCGAAAAGGTTCGTGGTAGCCTATAAATTTGGAATGATACCAGCCATTTCATTCACTCAATTTATGAGGACACATACTACACTTTTGCATATAGAGTCCGGGAGAGTTTTATGTAGTTTCAGTTCGTTGGGCACGCAATCGAAGTGCTGGGTTTGAGTGCAATAAGATCGTTGTATCCTGGAAGGCAAACGTCCAAAATTGTGGGTATATCATAGCGAGGGCGAATTTTTCTTTAAGGACATAGTGATTCATTGATGGTCTCGATCTACTTACATATTGAATTCGTTATTCTGTGAGTCAATAATTTACCAGTATCATTTATCGCTTATAACTTCGGTTTAAACATCGTAGAATTGGTTTTCTTAGTAGAAGTTCAATTTTCCCCCTCCATTTCTATTTCTATCAATTCTGTTCTTTATTTGTTTTAACCAAAAGTTGTTGGTATACATTTTAATTTTTCCAACATACAGAATTTGTTAATTTAGGTTCTTTATGAATCATCAAACACCCATTGGAAAGTGGAAACTTATCAAAGTTTTGTTAATTGCTGAACTCATTTAATTTCTCAGGAACGCCGCATGCACATCAGCAGATACGAACAGGAAACAATTTAAATTACTGAAATCGTCGGACTCGATACGCCCATTCCAATTTCCTAAACGTGTTTCATGCATCCCCTATGGCACTACTATACGATTTGCCTCGCCCATTTACGTGGCAGACGTCAAACATGAACCAGAAGAAAGTGCATCGAAGACTCAATTCGCAGTCTTTGACATCAAAAAAATTGTTGTGAAAACCATCTCCGAGTAAGTTCAAATCTCCCTCCTTCACATCTTCCTAGAACCATTGACGACATCATGTGATGATAAGTTGAACAAGTTCCATTTTTTATACAAGAGATATCATGTGCAAAACCTAGGCGACAATAAGTTTAGTTTTCCGGCCTGATTTGTATATAAG